>CAJHQQ010002859.1:0-56131 GCA_905132885.1 Moricandia moricandioides
AAAATAGATCGCCGCGACCAAAGGTCGATCTCGGCTCTGTTAAAGAGAAGCCCACCGTTGTCGTCTGGTGCGTTGAGCTTGGGCCGTTCTTCCTCACGGCCCAATTACAATCAAACCGTGCCAGAATCTGGTGGGCCAATCCTCCTGAGGGGCCACTTCTTCGCTCGATGGGCCATGTGAAAGGATACAATCCATCTCTAACAGAACAATTATCGTCTATTAAAACTCTTATCGCTAAAATATACGGCAATTTAGATAAGCATAACAATAATTAAAATATCACTAAACCAAGAATCTTATCAACGTACAATCTAAAATAGTGATTACAAAAAAAAAGATCAATTTTGTTTCATAAGATAATCTTTTTATATCTCACCTACTTTGAAATATATCATTAGACAAGAATTAGAAGCATAGTACCTACTTATAACATGTTCTCGAATCAAATTAATAGTCCCATTAATAGATGAACGAATGTATAATCAATCTATGTTTTCGTAAGGAAAATGTACAGTGTGTAAAGTAAACAAGTTATTTAAATATTTAATTATACTAACCCAGGAAACTATGAAAGGATAGTGGATGTTTTATTATTGTCGAGATATCAAGTGTTTAAGATCTTTTTTTGTTTGATAATAACACGAATATTCTCTACATATATGTCTCAAGCAATACTGTAGAAGTCGGATGATGATGTATCTCCACTGTATCCATATTCATCACATCTAACATTAATCAAATATTTTTCATTCCCCAAAGTTTTTGTACCCGATTCAAACCATATATACAGAGTCCATGAATAAACCAATATATACCAACCAAAACTGAAACCAATCTTGGTCCTGTGGTCAGGGTCAGTCATGAGATTTTGGGTCACAAAAGTATCTTAATAATAATTTGATAAAAAAGTTTAAAACAATTTAAGGGAATTATGTGTTGGTTATTTTGGGTTGTAACCCGGAAAGTTGTGTATTATATACTTGGATAATGATTGAATCGCCATGCTTTCCTTAAAGAGTATTTCGACCCTATTCCAAGCCTTTGGGTTACACGAAATCCCTTTGTAGGATAAGACAATCAAAGTCACATTCTTGTTCTAGGCTAAGATACAAGAATCACAAATAGAGCTTTAATGCTTATATGTGTTCTTCAAAGATCTTTGATGATCTTAGAACAATGAATCTTTTTCTCTCTTACTCTCTTACTAACTATTAGTTTCTGATTTTTTCTATCTCATTTTCCAATGCCTACATCTCTTTATATAGAGAGTGAAGAGTTGCAACTAATAGTTGCAATGGTTAAACCAAAAGTTGCAAAGGTTAATGAAGAGTTGCAATGTTTAGTAAAGAGTTATAATGGTTAATCACCAAGGGGTGCAAACATCAATATGGTTATTACCAAAAGTTGCTTTCATTAATAGTTACAATTGTTCATATAAACAATTGCAATGGTTAATCACTTTAATGGTTGCAAGGATTCACTTAAATATCCAACAATCCTCCCCCATTTAAGTGTAATCATAGATTCATTAAATAATTAATACATATATCAAACTCATGCATAAATGAAAATGTTCGAAGAATTGAATTTTCATCTTAGTGTGTTACACATTCCAAATGTCCGAGAATTAGGATGTCCTACGGATTGAATCCCTCAACCCATTTTGAACACATGAAGATAATACACACATGTGTTTCCACATTACTCTAAGTGTTTACCCGACACTATTATAAGCCATGTGTCCTAATCCATTCATGAATGCATACAAAGCCAAGTCCCAGCTCATTGAAGCGGCATCACTTCACACTCATATAGGTAAATACTTTCAGTCATGCACCTGCAAATGCATTTTTTCAAAGTATTTATTAAGAATAATTTTTCAACCTATCCCTTCTTGCAGGTCCAAGCACATACTTTGGGATGATACATAAAAATGTGCTTCAATCTTTAAGTGTAGGCTTTCCACATTGAATTCAGCCTCTAACGTCGTATTAGAGGGGAATTGGGTATCCTACGATTAAAGATTTCAAATGGACTTTAAACTCATCCCTTTAACAGACTCAATTACCAAGTCTCTAGCTAATCATTTCGTCAAATGATATGCTACATTTCTTTCAGACCAAACAAATTCTTTGGTAATTACCCTGTGAGTGATCAGCTCACATACTACATTATACCTAACATCAGGTGTCGCGACTTACCATTATATACTTAGTTATAGATTTTAACTAAGACTTCTTCACTATCATAGATAAAAACTAGTGATACTATTTCGGTCACAACAGAATCTCGTAAAAATTCTCTAGCCAATACACTTATTTACCAGCATATGCTAATGCTACGAATTCTTATTCTATAGTCAAATTTTCATGCAACTTTGCTCCTTAGAAGCCCATGAAATGGCACTTCCCTAGGCAAAACACTCAACCACTTATAGAAGATTGATCTTCTATATTGATAATCAAACTTGCATCTCCAAATACCCTTCTACCATCGAAGGAAATCTGACATATAACAAACCATAATCTATGGTTTCATTCAAGTACTCGAGTTGTGATATTTCTTGTCCTGTATAAGGCACACACTTCACACTCTCGTTCCATGGGAGTCCTCATTGGCGAACGATATCACAATTGAACCCATTAATAACTTTTTCAATATAAAAATAAGATGTCTAATATATTGATTTAATTGCATGTGTGATTCAAATTCCAGAACCACATCAACTTCCCCCATGTCTTTCATTGTTAAACTTGATGACAATAATGCTTTTGTAATCTCTACTTATCTTTGACCAGTGCCAAATATCAATATGTCATCAACATATAAGCAAATGATTGTTCATTACTGAACTCATCAATTTGTTATATAAACACTTATCCTAATAGTTTAACTCAAACTACTTGATAAGACAATCTCATTAAACATTCGATGTTACTGCCTTGGTGCTTTCTTTACCCATACAATAAATGTATACACTTTTTACTTTTTACATGGTACAATAAAATCTTAAGGTTACTTCAGATACACTTCTTTCTGAGCCATCGATCCATACCGATGGATCATAGTCCATAACACCAACCATGAACAATATGTTTACCACTTATGACGGCTCGGCCTTTACCCTAAAGCACTTGCATCCATAAGGATCAATAACTTGCATGATGTAAGTCACTTTATTTCAGTGAAATTACATTCGCACCTTCTCAGTAATATTATGTTGCACTCTTTCAGTAACATTATGTTTTCACCATTTCGGTAACATTATGTTCGCACTCTTTCGGTGACATTATTTTCGCACCAGTTCGGTGATGTTATATTCGCACCCTTTTGGTCCCGAAACGTTCACACCCTTTCGGTCACGACCCGTTCGCATCCTTTGGATCATGTTAGGTTCGCACCCCTTGGGTCACGAACCGTTCACACCCTCTGGATCATGATACATGCGTACCCCTTGGGTCATAGTACGTTCGCATCCCTTCGGACACGGCATGTTTGCATCCTTTGGTGTCCAAATTATGCGTACAATATATCAAATAAAAGATAATTTCAACAGCTACGCATGGACATAAAAACTATGCAATTCCGATCTATAACCAGAGAGATATGACCAAAACAAAAAAATGTAATTTTCAGACAAATCCGAACGTGACACGTGTCACGTTACTGTTCATCTTCTTCATTTCATTTTTTTTCTGCAACATGGTCGAAACTTTCAACCCTTATATCTCTCAGAATATGCGATCTTATTTTACGCATAATATATCAGTAGAAAGATAATTTCAAAATCTACGCACTGATATAAAAATCGTGCGATTCTGATATATACTCAGAGAGATATGATCAAAACAATATTTTCGATTTACTTACTATTTCTCTAAATTCATGCAATATATTATGGTTCTAAATGCAATAATTTCGAGAAGAATTCATGACATTATGATAAACACATATGTAAAATTTCAACTGATTTCATTATATATTCATGAATTCACCATTATTAATTATTTAAGCATTAACCATTTTCTTAATTCATCATGAATAAACTCAAGTAACCCATATTACTTTTCATTCATGATTACTAAAAATGTTAATATGCCAGAACCGAATCCAAATGCTCTGATACACAACATGTTTGCATCCCTTTGAGAATATAGCAACGATATATTATTCTCCATTCTTTCATCTTCTTGCTCTATCTTCGAAAGTATACTCTTCAAGCATTTACAACTTTCCAAACTTTGATGTCATTTCTCGCACAGACACACCAGCCATAATTCACAAGTAAATACTCTTTAAGATTGTTGGTTATTTTGGGTTGTAACCCGGAAAGTTGTGTATTATATACTTGGATAATGATTGAATCGCCATGCTTTCCTTAAAGAGTATTTCGACCCTATTCCAAGCCTTTGGGTTACACGAAATCCCTTTGTAGGATAAGACAATCAAAGTCACATTCTTGTTCTAGGCTAAGATACAAGAATCACAAATAGAGCTTTAATGCTTATATGTGTTCTTCAAAGATCTTTGATGATCTTAGAACAATGAATCTTTTTCTCTCTTACTCTCTTACTAACTATTAGTTTCTGATTTTTTCTATCTCATTTTCCAATGCCTACATCTCTTTATATAGAGAGTGAAGAGTTGCAACTAATAGTTGCAATGGTTAAACCAAAAGTTGCAAAGGTTAATGAAGAGTTGCAATGTTTAGTAAAGAGTTATAATGGTTAATCACCAAGGAGTGCAAACATCAATATGGTTATTACCAAAAGTTGCTTTCATTAATAGTTACAATTGTTCATATAAACAATTGCAATGGTTAATCACTTTAATGGTTGCAAGGATTCACTTAAATATCCAACATTATGTATATAACGTTTAAAAATTTGAGAAACCAAAACTAATGTTTTCGCTATGCCTAGAACCGGTTCCACCAGCGGTCTAAACCAAACTTTATATTTCAACACTTTCATATGCATGCCAAACCAAAAACAATGTAAATAAAATTGAATGTTTTTTCATATGTATGTTCTCAACTTCATTTTTTATTGGTCAACAAAAAAGCCTTATGTCTTAGTCGACGTAATATGAAAAGAAAATTTTACTTTTTAGAATACATTGTCTTTGATGATACAACTCAACGTCCACTCACTGCTCATCATTTGTGATCATGCTCGTATATATCTTTAGTGACACTCTCATATTCAAGAGTATCAATGAAGATATGTACAATATGCTCTCTGTCAACAGCATTTATCTCTAGACTCCAACTTCGTTATCAAGAAATTCTATTGGAACTTTTATAACTGTTGATTTTTTCGAGTCATATGGGCCTAACGAACAATTTGTTAGTGTGTGTATTCATTATGTTTTTAAAATGTTTGAGATATTTTCTAGGCTGGTGTGATTCTACATTAAATGAGAAATACATTATTTGTTGCATAATAAGGGTTCAATATTTCTCACTAGTTTTGGCTTTAATGATTGGGACCACACATCTTAGGTCTGTGCATTCCAAATCGAATCATCTGATCTTACTTCTACTTCTATAATTATCTTCACTCATATATTGACAAATTTCATTGGATCTCTTATCATTTTTGGCAAAATTTATATTATTATATAATATTTATAATGATCTCTGACTGGAGGGTATTTGACTATTTGTACTTTTAATTGACTACTTGTTAGACACTTTCGGTTGCAATACCATATATGTTTTTTTTTCATTGACGCATAGAAATAAAATGCCACAATTCAATTACATGTCGAAGGTTCGATTACTTTTTCCTTTTTGCCATAACAAACCTATTCTTTACGTTTATCAACATCAATTGTTTAGGTTATCTCCAAACCATTTTTTTATCTTCTTTTCACCGTATCTCAAGATGTTTCTAGCGTCCTTTTTCTCGGAAAGATGAGGAGGGATCGACGATTTTTGACATAAAATCCAATTTGTTATAACAAAAGAAAACGTCACATTAACATATATATAGACAACTCAATTATTATTTGAAGAATTATAGTAAGAGTTATAGTTTTGCTAGTGGTGGAGGCATGTTGTGTAAGAAGGGGGCAGATGGCCCAATGCTTTTTCAAAATCACATGTGATTTTTATATGATTTCAACAATGCCCCCATTATATATATGATTTATACCCATTACACGTTTTTAATTATACCCCCAGTAAAATTTTCTCTACGTGTGGTTTGATTGGAAAGACTTTTAGCAATAATAAAGTAGAATATATAACGTTTCTGCTAAATTACTCTATTTGTCAACCAATCAAATAAAACTTGTTTTCACCTTATTAATGCCAAAAGATAATAAAAGTAGAGTAAACTATTACTCTACATTAAACAGATAGAAAATCTTACTCTGCAAATTTTTTTATCTCCCCTTTTCACTTTTTATTCTTTCACCATTTTACTTCGATTAATACTAATCACAGCTTACATCCGCCCCTAAGTTCTGCACAACAGTATTGAGCAAGAAGAAAGACCGACTAGAGAAAAGAAAAGTGAAAGAGAAATACTTTAAAGTAGAATTAAAAAAAAAATTATCACCAAAATAATTTTTAAGAAGAAAAATGATTAAAATAGATTTTATTAAATGATATAAATATATATTTATACTATTTGGTTTAACTAATCTATAGATTTGGTGTTTAGAGTTATGGAGTAAGTTTTGGAAGTAAAGTTTAAAATTAGAAAAAAATATATTAAAATTTTCAAAATAATTTTTTTTATTATTTTTTAATCATTTTTCCCTTAAGATTTATTTTTATGAAAAAAATTTAAAAATATCCATCTGATAGATTTGACCAAAGTGAAAAGGTAACCCGGATAATGGTAATCGCACTTGCTTTTGGAATAATTGACCTAGAATCACTTTAGTGGATTGGTGAAAACGAGACGCACTTCTTCTCACCCCAATTTGTATTGCTTGACGCATTTTGATCCTCTTCCACCCACTTTCTGGTTTTTAATTACCCAACTTATCATTTGCTAACTTAATTAAATACTCCTCGACATAATTAACTACAAAGTAAATTTGAATGGACTAAATGAATCCACATCTAAACCTATGTGCATTTAACTGCATCTATAACGTGTTTCACGTGATCATATGTATATATAATTATACATGCATATGTATTTGTATTTGATTGGTTGGTGAAAACAATACATATGGGAGTGGAAACAACTTTGATCCAGTGTTTTGACTAATAGTTCATTAGTGTTTCTACACCATAAGGTTTAAATTTCAATTTTCAGTAAAGACGAATTATAAAGAAATTGGATAAAAAACTTACAAGAAATCTTCGGCATGGTACAATACCGTCATGAATGAATTTCATACGACAGTTCAGGATGATATAGTTAGATGTAAATCCTCATAAGACAGATAAAATTATCAGTTGTGATATCGTCAATATAATTTTTGTCATAATTTGTAATAGCATAGTTAACCAAACAAAAAAAACAATACATATGGAATGTGTGCTTTACCAAAAGGTTGACACCAATTTTATTGCAACGATCATAATTTTATATATTTTTCCTCGATGGGGGGGGGGGGTAATTAAGAACTAAGAAGTCTTATTTTGATCTATCTATCCTCTACGTCTCTTTTAAAATTAGATAAAAGATTTACAAGAAATATTCGGCATGGCACGATACCGTTTGGAATGAATTTTAAACGACAACTCAAAATGATGCAGTTAGATGTAAATCCTCGTAAGACAATTAAAATTATCAGTTGTAATATCGTCTATATAACAATTGTCACAATTTCTAATAGCATAGTTAACCAAACAAAAAAAAGAACAATAAGTTGAGACCAATTTTATTGCGACGATCATAATTTTTATTTTTTCTCCTCGTTGGAGGGGGGGGGGGATTAGGTTAAGAACTAAGAAGTCTTATTTTGATCTATGTATCCTCTGCGTCTCTTTTTTATATGTATCGGTACATTTTAATTTGAGCTAGCATATTTAAACATACTTTCAGTTTTCTATATGAGATTTAAGCTTTCAAAATATATGTATGGTTCTTAATTTCATGTACACCTGATTTCAGTGATGTAGATGTATATAGAAAGATTAGATAGGAAAAATAACACAATTTCTAAAAACTAAGAATTAGTGTAAAAGACTATCACCTCCACATGCATAAGTTGAAACACTTATATGAAAAAATGCATAATATGCTATTGTACTCTACTTGTCAGAACTTTAATTAGGATATACTGCAAAGAATTGATATCAATGATTCATGATCCAAGTGGATTACAAAACTCCTCCACATAACTAAATAAAATTTTGAAAGTAAGAGGAGATCCCATAATTTTCTATTGTCTATATTTCTATTATCTACATTCCACAACGAGAAATTCAGCGACACTTCTTTAATAAAAATAGTTATTTTTCATATAAATTGTTTTTATTAGTTGTTTTGTTTCGGTTTGGTTACCAAACCACTTCAAATTAGTGTTTAATTTAGTTTATATTATTTAGGCTTCGTATGAAGTAATATTTTGGAAACAAGTATGAAGTGATATTTTTATCTAGGGTATTAATATTAGAAAAGGTTGCATAATATATAACACATAGTAAAAATAGTATAGCTTTCAAATAGACATTTTAAAATTTTTTTCACCAAAATAGCCATCAAGAAAAAATGACTGAAATAAACCTTCTTATTTTGAAAATTTTAATATTTATTTTGATTTTTTTTTAATTTTAAACTTCATCTCCAAAACTTCACCCTATAATTTTAAACTTTAAGTCTAGATTAGCTAACCCAAGAGGTATAAATGTATATTTATTCTCTTTAATAAAATCTATTTTGATTATTTTTTTGTGACTAAAGTTTTTTTTTATGTCAATCCTAGGTATTTCTCTAGTAAAAACATATTATCAATGCATTAATTTTTGTAATTAAATATTTTCACAACTTTTAACTAATGTAATTTTAATAAAAACAATTATGTTTTTAAAAGTTACAATTTACCATTAAGTAATGCAACGAAAATGTAAAAATATATGTATCTTTTTGAAATATTTTTTTCTAAAAATGTGGATTTTCAGAATTGGAGGGAAAACACATATTAAGAAAACATCTTTAATAATTATCAATACAATATCTATTGTAAATCAAATGGGAGAAAATAATATTTTACGTTTAAATGTAAAGCATTATATGCAACGAAACAAATAATTTGAAAATGCATTATCGTATTGTCTTCTGTTTACTAACAAGAGTCAATGGCGTTTATAAAAAAGAGCCAATATAGTTGGGAAGTGGTCACATTATGATTAGTGTTTCCAACAAAAAGATTGATGATTGAAAAGCAATCACGAAAAGGGTGAAATCCACTTATATTGAAATTAATCATTAATTGCACTGTAAAAAAAGGTTAACCAGATCACAGCCTCTTTAACCATTCTTTGTGTATCTTCTTTCTTGAACTTGTGGTATGAATGTATTTTTAAATAGATTCGTTTTCTTGTTCTACTAGTAGAAGATCTGGAAAACTATAGCAAAGTATCGTTCTTAGCAAATCATTGCATAATTAAAAATCAGAGTAAATTTGTGAACCGCTAAAACGAGTAAAAATATGTTGGACAAATATTCAACATGTTTAAAATGCTGATTACCCTATAAACTAGACAACTTTTTGAAGTCCCACTGAAACTTTCTAAAATCATATACTTCATAGAAATATATGATTTAGTTCAACTGCCTATAGTATATTGGAACACTATATATAAGAGAGTCCAAATATATGATATTGACTAGTGTCCCAATATAATAGTTTTTTTTTTTTGCCGACCAAATGACTATAGTCTATTGGAACACTACATACAGTATGGTATTGAAAACGTGTTTATGACTTACAGAAGAAACGACATAAGTATGAAACTTAAATTTGATTAAAATTCTAACCATACAAATTAATGAATTAGTTTAGCTTTATTCATGTAAGTCATAAAAGAGATTCAATATTAATAGCTACATTTGATATACCATTTTTGTGTAAGTTTAGATATATAATTATTAACTTAAAAATAAGTTGGTTTGTGTTATACTCTTATTTTCTCTTATCTTTTAGTGTGTTTCAGGATCGTTCGGGCCTTTGTATTTGGAACTGTTTTTTCCATTGGCTTTAGTCTCGAAAGGTTCTCTATGAACTTGCTGGTTTTGTTGTTTCTAAGTTTGTAATCTTGTGTCCTCTTTTAACTTAATGAAAATCAGATGATAGAAAAATAAGTTGTCACTTGCTGCTATAGTGCAATGATTTTCATTGCGATTACCTTCATCTACGGATTTGAAATCATTCAAATCAAGAAATACAAATTATAGATAATTTTATAAAAATACAAGATAAAATATACTATACTACATACTAAGGTTTACACTTTTCCATCATTGACCACCTGAAAATGGCCTTCAGACGAAAAAGGTATGGGCAGTTATGTGAATGTAATGAGCATGATGGTTGACTCTTGTGGATTTGCTTTTACAATGTTTTGATGCCTCTTCAGATTATTGTAAACGCGTCAGTCTTCGTTTATTCAGTTGTAATATTTACTTCTTTTTATAGAATCTAATAAAATTGGGAAATACTCTCTATGTTTCATAAACATAAAAATTTTGGTGTTTTCACACATTAAAGAAACACATTAAATTACTATAATAAATGTATTGTTTTCTGTAATTTTCAATTTTCAATAAATTTTAACCACTAGTAACTCAATAAAGTCAATTAATTTTTTTGAAGTCTACGAAATTGTCATAGAAAACATAAAAAATCTATCTTTGTGAAACATTTTTTTTTCTAGAATATTTATCTTAATGAAACGGAGGGAGTATTGTTAAACTCATTTAGAAAAATACCACAATCAAAGTCTTAACACTTAACAAAAATAATATTACACTTGTAACTTTAAGTTGAGGGTTGTGAGTTTGAGTCCAAAACCTCTTTTATAACATGCCATATATATATATATTAGAAGTTAGAACTATTGAAAATTGTTTAATCTGTGTTAGCTGGGATAAAAAAATATTTGTTTCTTAAAATAAAATTGATTTTTAATTTTAACTATTTGGTCCAAACTAATTAAATGTTCCCGAATAGAAATGAATTTATTAATATAATTATATTTTTCATGAATCGTATCTACGAATAAGTTGGAGCCTGGAGTGATCGCACAACACAATTCAACAGGGATATGAATTATTGTTGCATATACGTCACCAGAATTTCAAACGATTCTGCTCTCAATTATTTGACTAGAAATCGTCCATAAAATCATTTCGCCAAACGACATTAATTTGAAAATAGTTTTTTCTTGGTGAGTGAAACTTAAAATATTGAAACAAATCAACAAGGTGGCAAAGAAAAAAAAAAGAAACAAAGTAAAAAAAAAATCAACAAAAGAAAAAACCTCATGGTATACATATTTTTGATCAAACAGAACCTCATGCATCATGGTGTTAACTATGTATCTAATACTACTAGTTAAATAGTCTTTGAACGACTGAAGTTTTCAATGTCTACGTATCTAACTCATACCAAATGGTGTTAACTGCGTTTATTCATGAAAACAAACATTTTTGTTGCCTACCATGCTAATATACAAACACACACACATATATATATATATATATTATCAACTACTTAGTTGAATTCAATTGCTACATAAGGAACAAAAATATACTAATGCTATAGTCAAGAGTAGAAAAGACCAATTCCTTCCGAGTCAAATAGTTTTCTCTTGCTGAAAATAACCATTCTTTGGTCAGAAATATAAGATGAATAGCTAATTTTACAGTTTTGTAAAAAAGACAGTTACAAAAATCGATCAAGTGAGCTTCAATTTCAGTATTTAACGTTATTCAATTAATTTACAAGGTGCGACCAAAGAAAAATAATAATAATAATAACATGGTTGGATTAGTTGACTAGGTTCGTACATGTAGTAAATCTCAATTTCATGAAATTACTCCATTTTATAATACAAAATAAAGTAATACTTTAGCAATGTTCTTAGACCTCTAAAAAAAATGATTGTAAAACTAGAAACACCATTTTCATATAAATAGTAATGTATACGATGACGCCATGATGATCAGTTCTGCTCGCACTATCTTTTATTCAGGTAATGGTAGTGTTTCAAATAAAAAAATTCAATTTGCCACTAGGATTGTACTATATCTAAGTGATCTTGGTTTTAATATGGCTTCGATTAAGTATAATTTTAGTTTCTTTTATGCTAAGAATATGAGGCAAAATGCTTGATTAATAATATAAACTAACAATCACTATATATTTTAGGTCAAAAGTTACTCTAAGAATTGATGGAGATCTTAAAGGAACCTGCCGTTATTGACAGAGAGTCGTGATGGGGCCATAGCACTTGCAATGGAATCTAGTATTCTCTGTTTTTTTTTTTTGGAAGAAAAATAAAAAATAAAGGTGTAATTAATTAATTTTTTTAAAACCAATATTATAATCACTAACATATTTCTCTTTCACGGCCATACTTTCACAAAATTACCAATTTGTCTAGATTCCGACAGCTCCACCCAAGACCGTCTCTACCATCCTCATTCTTCTTACCACTATAAATAGAGACAAGTCCAAGATGAAGAACATATTCATCATTAGCCTTTGTGACAATAATAACATACAAAAATAAAGAAACTACTAACTTAACGACTACTTCAGTAGTAGTAATTACTACAAAATGGAGAGAAAGCCTCTTGAAGTCGAGTCTACGGATCACCAAAAACTTTCCTCCGCCGTGTACGATGGCTCTGTTACGCCGGTTGATTCTGTTGAAGAGGATGTTGAGAAGACCAAAGTCGTTTATAGAGGCTGGAAAGTTATGCCTTTCATCATTGGTAACTCCAAATATATTATCATTTACCTTGCTCCATAAACTTTCTTCTTTTGGAAACTATTGGTTTCACGAAGTTACTAAAACCCCATGACAGAGCAATTCTTGATCAACAAGAAACAATAATTAAGAATCAACTGAGACAAAACCCTCATTTTTTAAAAAACTTTCTTCTTTTGGAAACTATTTCTTTTGTCGTGTTGTTGTCTTAAGCTTTGACTTTTAGTCATAAGATCAAAGTCTTACGTTCTTGGTTATTTTTTGTTGTTATGACCACTAGGAAATGAGACGTTTGAGAAGCTTGGGATCATTGGAACACTATCAAACCTTCTGGTTTATTTAACTGCTGTCTTCAACATGAAGAGTATCACAGCTGCAACAATCATCAATGCCTTTGCTGGCACAGTCAACTTTGGAACTTTCGTTGCTGCTTTCCTCTGTGACACTTACTTCGGTCGATACAAGACTCTTACCGTCTCGGTCATCGCCTGTTTTCTTGTAAACATCCATCCTCTCTAACTCTTTCTTCCTCTACAAGCAATCTTGGTTAATAACCTAAAAAATAATAATCTGATTCTTGTTTCGTAGGGATCACTTGCGATACTATTGACTGCTGCAGTCCCACAACTACATCCAGCTCCATGCGGAACAGCGAGCTCGTGTATCGGGCCAAGTGGTGGCCAGATAGCATTTCTACTGATGGGTCTTGGGTTTCTTGTAGTGGGAGCAGGAGGGATTAGACCGTGCAACCTAGCTTTCGGGGCTGATCAGTTTAACCCGAAGAGCGGGTCAGGGAAAAGAGGGATTGATAGCTTCTTCAACTGGTACTTCTTCACCTTCACATTCGCGCAGATCTTGTCTCTGACAGTAGTTGTCTATATCCAGTCTAATGTCAGTTGGACCATCGGTTTAACCATCCCGGTCGTTCTAATGTTCTTGGCCTGCGTGATTTTCTTTGCGGGTGCTAAGTTGTATGTTAAGATCGAAGCCTCAGGTAGTCCATTGGCTAGTATAGCTCATGTTATAGCGGCTGCAATCAAGAAACGTGGGTTAAAGTCAGTGAAAGAGCCTTGGCTGAACCTTTACAACTACTACCCAGCAAAATACGCAAACGCTAAGCTCAAATACACCGACCAGTTCAGGTAAACACACACTTTAAAACATGTGAAAAAACACAGTTTATACTTTGACGCAATAAAAGACTCAAAACAAAGGTTAAAAAACATAGTTTATAACCAACCACACACTAAACACAAGTCTTGTCATGTCTTTTGATGTTTTATGTTTACTGAGACAAGGCTTCATACTTGGCAGGTTTCTCGACAAGGCAGCGATCTTGGCTCCTGAAGACAAGTTGGACGCTGATGGTAAGCCTGTGAATCCATGGAAGCTATGTACAATGCAACAAGTTGAAGAAGTGAAGTGCATCATAAGAGTGCTTCCTATATGGTTTGCTTCATCGATCTATTACTTAACCATCACGCAACAAATGACTTATCCGGTCTTCCAAGCTCTCCAGAGTGATCGTCGCTTAGGGTCTAGAGGTTTCGTGATTCCTGCAGCCACCTATGTTGTCTTCTTGATGACAGGCATGACACTCTTCATCATACTCTACGACCGTGTCTTGGTTCCTGCTTTAAAAAGAATAACCGGTATAGAGACCGGTATAACGCTCTTACAGAGAATTGGAACCGGGATTTTCTTTGCCTTGTTAAGCTTAATAGTCTCTGGTTTCGTCGAGGAGCATAGGAGAAATTTAGCACTGACTAAACCGACACTCGGTTTAGCGCCAAGGAAGGGAGAAATCTCCTCAATGTCAGCTATGTGGCTGATTCCACAGCTCGTACTTGCTGGTATAGCCGACGCCTTTGGAGCTATTGGACAGATGGAGTTTTACTACAAACAGTTTCCTGAGAACATGAGGAGTTTCGCTGGTTCAATATTTTACGTAGGAGCAGGAGTTTCGAGTTACATCAGTGGCTTCTTGATCACAACGGTTCACAGGACGACGCAGAACTCGGCGGGTGGTAACTGGTTAGCTGAGGATTTGAACAAAGGAAGACTGGATTACTTCTACTTCTTGTTAGCTGGAATCTTGGCAGTTAATTTTGCTTACTTCTTGGTGATGTCAAGATGGTATAGGTACAAAGGAAGTGATGATGAAGAGACAAGTTATGAAACCAATGGAGATATCATCAAAGAACAAGACAAGAACAAAGTCTGATGATCATGTGTTTCTCTTCTTCTGGACATTTAAGTCTACACTCTTTGGATTTTCTTGGAATAAGCCATGGAGAAACGATGTATTGATATATTTTCTGTGGCTCCTTTTTATTTCCTTTCTGTTTAATATGTTAGAGATCACATCTCTTTCTTTCTATCAACGTGGAGAAAAGAGAGATTATAACATCACATGTATTTGCAAAATAAAAAAAACTGTCTTGTATTTTAAGGATTATGTTTATATTATTGTCTTTCCTCACCATACAACAAAACAAACTCACAAAAATGAAACAAACCCACTCAAAAGTACTACTTGTGAGTGAGCAGGAAAGCTCTGAGAATGATTTGTGAAATAAGAGCAGGTAACAGGGGCATGGATACGAGAACAATTACAGGAGGGGAGGAAGGTATTAGTGTTATTCACTCTTTGTTTGGTCATGAGAAAGGAGGACAAAACACTTTGTTTTTGCAACAAGCATATACTAGTTTTAGCTGTGTGCAATTCCAACAGAAGCACCATCCAAATCTAACCTCTGACTGTACATAAAAGTAGTAATGAAATTATAGATAGTTTTTGATCAAAGGTAGGTTTTGTGTTAAAAAGTTTTATCACCATCTCTGGCCTCTACCAACACGACCAATCTACCTCCTCTGCCGCGATGATCAAACCCTTGGCGGCCAAATCTTCCTTTTGGCATTGGTTTCTCTATCTTGAAGTTTAAGCAACTCCTTAACCACCTCCACGCTCACACTTCCAGCATTCTTTTGCCCAGCTTATTTCCATCTCTTTTTTTTTTTGATTGTTAGTATTTTAAGATCTTTGTTTTTTCTTTGGAAATGCTTCATCGGAGTTTAGGTATCGTTGTTACTCTTCCTGATGGTTATGTTGAGATTACAAATTCAAGATCTGCTATAGTTGTCGGGGCATATGACGTTTTTTTCAGTGATGGTGGTGGTGCTCTTCCACTTGCTCCTTCCGCGTTGGTCGTTTTCTATAGAGGTGGCAGAGTTTCAGTTTCCCGTGGTCATATCGCTTTTCCAGATCTTTGCCTGATTGAAGCCCCTTGCGAGGTTACAGTTCCGAGTGGATGTGAAATCGAATTTGCCTAACTAATCATATCCCATCATCTGCGACTTTTGGATAAAGGTTTCCAGTTTATCTAAGCTTTTTATGGTTGTTAATAATGGTTTTTACTTCTTTATTGAAGTTAGCCCATAGTGCACACATATATGTTTTTACTTTTGCATTATGTTTGTATTTTCATCTTCAACTCTTTGTTGAAGAATAACGGTATATCTAGCTGCTCTTCCTTGTATAAAATATCGATAACATAAATCAAAAACTTGGACGCATGCTTTAAGTTTTATCTGTTTTGGCATATTTTGTATACGGCTCAATAAGGCCATGTTTATCCACGGTCTCTTAGGCGGGTTTCTTAACTTATAATTTCACGCAATAACCCCATGCTAGGAAACCTGCAATAAACATGCCCTAACATTGCACCCCCAGTATCTTGCCTTTTCTTTGGGAATTTGGTGCAATTTTATTAAAAAAAATTTATAATCCGATGTGTTACTTTTTAATTGCTTATATAAATGTATAAAGTTGTTTTGTCTGTTCGTTTCTTTTTAATTGCTAATATAAATTTGTTATGAACGTTGATTATATGATTAAGTAACTTATCGGATTATAAACACTTTTTTGTTGTTACCTTGTTGGTTCCTGAATTTGGGACATCCCTCTTACACTTGAAGAAAGGCTTTGAGCTTTCTGGCTGGCCCTATAAAATTCAGTGATGCCCACAATAAAGTATCGGTCTATTTATTAATTATTTTTTAAGAATCATTATAGTGTTCATTGATATGTTTCCGTTGGGCTTTACTAAGCCTGTAAATGTATTATCTAGAGCTCTCTAGTCTTGTTGCTTTTTACTTATTCTTCTCGTAGGTGTTGGACTGAATGTGGACAACGAGCACCCAACCACTTTTTACTTATTCTTCTCGTAGGTGTTGGACTGAATGTGGACAACGAGCACCCAACCACATGCTTGAGTGTAGTACTAAAAGACCTGTCTCCCACATACATATTTAAAAAGAGAAGAACTTCTTGGTGTTTTCTTCGATAAATTTGAAATGTTCTCATGCGTTCATGCGCAGAGGTAAAGACTAAAAGCTTCAATCAACTGCTTCTTAGAGTATCCCTCCAAAAGTTGTATTTGTCTGATCACTCTGTTACTGCAATGCACTTTGCAGGATTTGAATCTCTCGAGGAGCTTTACTACAGAACATGGCTTCACAGGTGACGGTTATGTGACTTATGTCTTCAATTGCTTTAGTGTCAACTATACATTATATTATGTAGCTCTTATTGACTTGTGGTTGTATATGATTCTCTTGATATACTCAACGTTAAGGTTTGTGAATATAAACTTTTCTATGCAGTGAGCAAAAAGTGGTTGTTGAAGATATAGTTGATGACAAAGTTGTTCAAAATGTTGTGACTATTAAGGTATGATTCCTAGCTACGTTAATGGCATTGAATGTGTGATGCATCTTCTAAAAGATTCAATACCAGTGTCTAAATATTAATAGAAGATTCGACCCAAAAGAAAACATCTGTTTTAGTTTCTGGTCCTCAAGATCAAGAGAATTCCCTATACTAAAACCAAAGTTATATGCTTTAAAAAATGTTATCTCATGACTGGTGATGGAGGAGGAGCTTCAAATACACACAACATTGCACAGAACAAGAAGTCTTTGCTTGGCAAAATCTTGAGGCTTGATGTTGACGTTAAGTGACAAATTTCACGGGACACTCAAGTACCGTTTAAATGGAGGATTAACCCGTGAAGTTCACGGCAGCTCAAGGAGGAGGAGATGACTCAGGACCATTACTTGGTTACATATACTCTTTCGGACAAGACAATAACAAAGACATACATTTTCTCACCAGCTCTGGTGTGTACGGAGTTGTCCGTCCTAGTCGCTGTAACTTTGCTTGGTCCAAAGAAAACACACTACGGCTTCTACTGGCGCTGCGCCACCTCCTCTGGCTTTAACTTATTGTGCAAGAAAGCTCTGTTTCTCTGTGTTCATGTCGTTATTGTCGGTTTAGTCGATGTGTTTAACGGTCTTGCCATCCATTGAACTGTGATCCACTCTCAGTGGCATTTGTAAATGGTATACTCGTTGGAAAAGCTGATATACAATACGCTTTTTACTACAAATAATATTTTCTGACAGATTATTTGGATGTATTATTATTGTGAAAATAGTTATGGGTATTGAGGGAAACGTCAAATCCTATCCTAGCTTGTTTAACAAAGTTTTAAATAATTAATCGTTTGATTTCAGGAATTTTCTATCCAAAAAAGTAAAATAGAATCTTGTAAAATTAGCAAAAATCATCTATTAACGTAGAGGTTAGAAAAGTAGAAAATTTCCAATTCGACCTTAAGTCTGTCTCTGCTTTGTCTTTCCTACTTATATATATATGAAAAAAGAGAGTCCCTTGTGAATTAGGCATAGCTATGGTTAAGTATTTGTCTATTCAATGGAAGAAGAAGAAGAAGAAGAGGTTGTCATCAAAGGCTATGAGAAGAGTAAGAAGAGGAAGAAGAGACAACTTTGTGGCGCCTGAGATTCCTTTTGATCTCATGATGGAAATCCTGACTAGATTGCCTGCTAAATCCCTTATGAGGTTCAAGTGTGTTTCAAAGCTCTGGTCTGGTCTGATCCGTTCCCGATATTTTAGCAACCTTTATCTTACTAAGAAGGTCTCATCATCTGGAGAACCACTTCTTCTATACATGCGTTATAGTTATGAGACACATTATTTAATGGACTGTATAAAGCATCGACTACTATCATTAACAATATCGCCGGGGAGTGATAGTGCTGAATCATCCTTGGAACCTTATTTGGTTTTCCCATCGATGGAAGGGAGGAGAGTAAATGGGTTGGTGATTCTTCGCGGTTTGATTTTATACAAATTTTGCAGAATAGCATGTATCTATAATCCCACCACTAGACAAAGGTTAACCTTACCCGCAGTCAAAACCAACATCTCCGATGAACAACAAGAACGTCTTCATTATAGGTACTTTTTGGGACATGATCCTGTTCTTGATCAATACAAAATAGTCTGCAATGTTTATGAGATGTGGAAAGGCTCCGAGTTTTGGGTCTTCGTACTGGAACCCGGTGGTTTTTGGAAAAGAATTGCGTATGATGATCAACCTCGCCGTCCTACATCTCAAGTACTATGCATCAACGGAGTTATATATTATCGGGCTTTCAGTCTTAAATGTTTCGATACCGTTTACTGTTTTGACGTTAGGTCTGAAAAGTTCCGTGTGATCAAAACACCCACCCAGTCTCAGTTTAGTCAGTTAGTGGGTTTGATAGAGCATGGTGGGAAACCCGCACTCTTTGATCATACACATATTAGAGAAACGGGTGTGTCTGAGTTGTGGGTCTTGGAAGATAGTCTGGTTGGAACATGGTCGAGGAAGTCTCTGGTTTTGAAGCCTTGTCACATGCATTTAGTAGGTGGCAACAATATGGATTTGATGGTGCATGGTACGGGTCAGAACAATGAGGTTATCTTGGGGTTCTCTTGTTACCTTCTCTACTACGATCTGATAAATAATGATTTGAGAAAGGTTAATAACTTTAGAGAAATGCCGTACAAGTATGTCAAGGTTATGGATAAGTATGAAAGCATCATGCACTTGGAAATTTGATTATCATTATCTAATTGTGGTTTACTCTATAATAATAATTCAATTGTACTATTTATTTTGTAATTTTTTATTTTATTTATGTTGCAGACAAACAATCGTTCTTCTTTTATTGTTTAATATCATTAGTCCAGATAGGACTAGTTTTGTTGATATGGGTGAAATTTTTGAAGCTTGAATGCTGATGATCAATGAGTCATATATAAATGCATCCAAGCAAAGAATCTAGGAGGTGTATTCAATTTTGAATTTGAAGTGATTTATATTAAAATGACAAATTCATTCTTATTCAATAAGAATTTTTTTAAAAAAAACTTTAAAATCTAGTGTTATTGAACTTGTAATTTCATAAAACATTATAAAATCTATTGTTATTGAACAAAATTCAAGTTGATGATTCTAGATGTTTTCAGAATATTTGAGAGTAGTTTCTTAGTTATAAAAATAAAAATCCAAATTCCATAGTTTTAGATGAGATTTTAGAGTATTTTAACAAAATCATACCAAAATTTTTTTTTTTTTTTTTTTGAAACACAAATCATTCATTCATAAATTAAGAGTTAAGTGAGAGGGTTCAGCCCCTCATTTACTACAAGGCTTAGTTTAGCCAAATTACCTGCAACTGTATTTTGTAGTCTTGGGATCCAAACAAAGGATATAAATTGAAACTCATCCGCTAGAGCTAAAATATCGGTCACAATGCCATAGAGTTCCGGTGTCGGTTCTCCTTTCTTGATACAGTTGATAAGCTGGCTAGAATCAGCTTCGCATCGGATCTGAGATATCGCCATATCGCGGCAGTTCTGAAGCGCCTCCCTCAAAGCTAATGCTTCCGCCATTAAAGGTGACACCACCTGGGCTTCTACTTTTGAACCTTGGATAGTGTCCGCTGTAGTCAAATCGTGATGAGAAAGGAGCGAGAGCCCATACCTCCTGTGCAAAATGACATTGGAAGAACATATGAAGGATAGATTCAGGATCTGTGCAGCGTTTGCATCGTTGCTCAACGTCTAGGTGTCTGTCCCGCATTCTCGATCCAGTAGGTAGGGCTCCTTTGAGCGCTTTCCAGATGAGCATTTTTATCTTAGGGGCCGTAGTTATTTTCCAAACTTCCTGCACCCAGTTGATGCCCACTTCCCCTGTACTTGTTGTCGCCGTGAGTGACATCATGTATTCATAGCCGGCCTTTGTTGAATAATTTCCATTCCCTGTTCCCATCCAAAATTTTCAATTCTCCTATAATCATATAAAAATTTATTAAAAATCAATTCACTTAAAATTTCAAATTCCATACACCTCCTAAGAATATTTCATCATAGAATCTAAAACCAATAGTTTTCAAAACGTTAACCTCTCTAAAATGGTTGCACCACCACTACAACCTTTACATCAATCAAGATTTAATGCAGGAGCAGCGGCTTCATTGACTAATCTTCAACATGATGGTCTTCTGTCTTCTGGAATGTTGCGTTTTCCACCTCCACTCAATATGCATCTTCCTAGTTCTCAAGACGGTAAGGCAATGATCAGGGCGGGCATATGTAATGTACCAAGCAAACCATCTAATGTAAAATCCGTTGCTCCTACTGTTGTCTGGAGATCACTAGCTCAACACACACCTGAGCTTACGTCCATGGACCATGGTGAGTTATTGAAGCAAATTCATATTTTGGTTTGTCTTATGTGAATTCCCTGAATCAAAAGCTATGGGTTCTGCTGCACCGGTGAAGGTTGAGCAAGCAAAAACATCTGCTTGTGCCATTTTTTCAAAAGTTTTTATGCCACTCATTAAGGATAAATGTGCCTTGTTATACTGGTTTAACTTAATTATCCTGATTCTACCAATTAATAATCATAAATATCTCAACAATATAAATATAAGTGTGTCTTTCTCACTTTCTGATTCTACTTACAATCTTATTTCCTAAAGTAGATTTTTTTTAACATTGCAATGTGAATCTTGATTTCCACGGGTTTTCATATTTGTTCTTTAAAGTTTAATCTTGGAAGGAAAAGAAAAATAAAGGTTTAATTTATTAATTTTTAAAATCTATTGTAATCACTAACACACTTCTCTTTCATTAACAAAGTCACAAATTTCCAATTTGTCTAAATTCCGACAACTCAAGTCTCCACCCAGGACAGCAAGCTCGTGAAGCAGGCCAAGTGGTTGCCAGATAGCGTTTCTACTGATGGGTCTTGGGTTTCTTGTAGTGGGAGCAGGAGGGATCAGACCGTGCAATCTACCTTTCGGGGCTGGTCAGTTTAACCCGACGAGCAGGTCAGGAAAAGAGGGATCGATAGCTTCTTCAACTTGTAAGGTATCAACAGTCTTTTTGTGTTTGGTTTTGTAGGTTATGCTTATGAAGAAATGTCGGAGATATCAGCAGACTGTAAGTTTCTTGCATACACTCTGTCTATGTATGATAAGGACAACGACTACTTTAGATTGTGTGCGAGAAACTTGAGCTCTTGTGCTCTGTGTAGTAAGCCTCACGCCGAACATGTCTCGAACATAGCGTGGGCTAAGAACTGGTCGTCACTGATATAGGGCGAGACAAAACGGTAACAAGACTGAGTTTAGATGATTAATAGTTTTAAGTCTTTTTTGATACAAACTTTAAGTATTATATATTAGAATTAGAACTACAAGATATATATAACAATACTATTTGTATTATAACTTAAAAACATAGAAATTAAAAAAAAGAAAAACCAGAAACTTAACTAATTTTTTTATAATATGTTAATATACATTATATATTTATAATTTATTAATAGCTAAAAACGTATTGAGTTATCGGTTTGGTTCGGTTTAAAACCAAATAAAATCAAATCATTCAGGTTGAATAAAACAAGAACCAATTAAATTATATAAAAAGTATAATTTGGTTTGGTATGATTTAACTTCCGTTGGATTGGATCGGTTCGGTTTTTTGCCCACCCCTAAACATAATGATTGTTTTATGTCTTAGTTGTTATATTACTGATTAGAAAACTATATTAATCAATAATACACATCGGAAAAATAGTAATGGGCCGGTGGTATCAAACTGAAATACTCGTACGATAGTTTTACCTAGATATGGGCTTTAAAATGTTAAGCTAATGGTATATATTGTATTGTTTTTTTTTTAAATTACTCGATACTTATGATTTCAAACTTGGTAATTATCAAAAATATTCAGCAATATATGGATTAATGGATACAAAGCTAACAAGCGTTACTTCAGAGACATATTAAAAATATTTTTTTCTTTTTAAAAAAGTAAAGAAACTAAACAGATAATGCAAATATTTTGGATAACAGAAACGATAAGTACTGCTTACAAGGGTAATTATTTTTTAAAACAAGAAAGTAGGAAATATCAGAGATTTATTTTTAAAAAGTAGTGGAAATATTAGAGCATTATAGTTCTTCGTCAAATATCGTGAAGTCATCATTGATATCCTCCGCATTTTCATAAAAAAAGGCAGTCCCTCCGATTGGAATCGCAACCCAACATCCATAAGGCACTTGAATAGGCACAAGGTTTCTGGCATAGACCGTTCCCCCCCAACCGACAGTGACTGTAGCACCACAATCAAAAGTGATGTCGCCATCATCAAGATCAACGTCTTCAGATGTGTCAACAATAGAGGATTTCCAAGTTAAAGCACGAGCAATATGGGCTACTCGAGCTCTTGTGCGCACCACTTCATGTGGCAAGTTGAAAACACATCCTACAATACCGTCTGGCATGTGCTCTGCACGAAAACAAAACAAGTGAACACCAGATAGACAAAACAACAACCTAATACGAAAGTCAGACACATATTAAGGATTCTATTGCATATGCTTAAAACCAAAGATAGAATCTATCTCACAAAATACTCAAACCAAAACATTAGAAAAACTAAACAGCACAGCAACAAAGACCAAAGGAACATGGTTCCCGAGGACACAAACCTGGTTCCCGAGGACGCAAACCTGGTGGCACTCGGTAATAGGCAAGTGAGATACTGGATCCAAAATCACCAACATCCCATTGGTTCTTGGGAAAAGACCCAAGAGAAGGCAAGGTTTGAGATGGAACCACCGGTGCAGGAGACGGCAAGGCAGCAACCAGCGGTGCAGGAGCAACCGGTAGTGCTGGAGATTGTGTAGGAGCAACCGGTGATGGGATGGGAGCCACAGAAACCAAAGATGGGATGGTAGAAACCGAACCGGAGGATGAGATAGGAGAAACCGAACCTGAAGATGAGATGGGAGCAGGAGAGGAAACGGAAGCAAAAGAGCAAAACGATTGTACCGGAGAATTAGACCTTGACGAAGTAGCCGAAAAATCAAAGCCTACGGAGGGAACAGAGCCAGAAGGGTGTACTGGAGAACCTGAGCGAGATAAGACTAAAGGACAAACAGAGGCAGAGGAAGGTACTCGACAAGCAGAAGAACGAGAACCAGCTGGGTCGGAGTGTTGGGCAGGTACAGCAAGATCGGAGTGATGGTCGGGTACAGCAAGATCGGAGAGATGAACGGGTACGGCAAGGTCAGAGTGATGGTCGGGAACAGCAAGATCAGAGTGATGGTCGGGAAGCAAGGTCGGAGTGGACGGGTACAGCAAGGTCAGAGTGATGGTCGGGAACAGCAAGATCAGAGTGATGGTCGGGAACAGCAAGGTCAGAGTGATGGTCGGGAACAGCAAGATCGGAGTGATGGTTGGGTACGGCAAGGTCGGAGTGATGGTTGGGTACAGCAAGATCGGAGAGTGATGGGAAGGTCGGAGTGATGGGTACAGCAAGATCGGAGTGATGGGAAGGATCGGAGTGATGGGAAGGAACGGAAGGATCGGTGAGTTGAGCCGGAGATGGGGGTCGGGTGGGTACAGCGGGATCAAGGTCTTGGACGGGTACGGTGGGAGAGGAGTGTTTGACGGGAGAGGGTTGTTGGAAGAGAGCGGCGGGATCGACTGGTTGGAGTGGAACGACGGGAGCTTTGTTTTGGACGGCAATGCCACGTCCAACCCTCATCTTGCTCCCACAAAAACCAAAGCAACATTTCTTAAAAAACTTCATTCTTCTTATTTCGAATAAAAGGTGCATACTGACACAGTGTTTATATAGAAAGTGATACTAAACTGCAAAACGGATAACAAAAATGCGCCAAAACAAAGAAAAGGCGCCACATCTGAGCGGCAATACGATAACAAGCGCGAAAAAGGAAAATAAGGCGCCACATCTAATCGCCAAAAACGATAAGAGGCGCCAAAGACAAAGAAAAGGCGGTAAATCTAGGCGCCAGAAACGAAAACAGGCGCCAAAAAGGAAAAAAAATCAAAATTTGAGCAAAGGCGGCAACCCTATGCGCCATTACGCGAAAAAACGCTTAAACAAGCGAAACAATGTTTAATGTACACTAAACATGAATTACATCTAAGCACGGAATAAATAAGATAATTAAAGCTTAAAACTGACTCGATCTGTTGAATTCTCATCGGATGCGAATGAAAAATGCCGCAAAGACTTTGATTTTGCGAACTCTAAACTCAAGATCTGACAAAAAAATATAAACATTAGGGCATTAACATAAAGAATGCCTCCTCAACCTCCACCGTTGTATTAAAGGCATTGCTAAACTCATGGGAGATTAGATCTGTTAAGGTCTCATCAGAGAAGAGAGGAAAAGAACGCAAGACTTGATTTTTACGAAGTCTAAACGTAAGATCTGGAAAAAAAACACAATCTTCAATATGGAAAAACAAAACAAAGACTTGATTTTTAAAAAACGACGACATCGACTAAGAGATTCGAAATGTTTAACCAAGATAATCATTAACAAACTAAACAGAATACTTCAATTTTGGGACCTCCAAACAGAATACTTTCAATCGGAAAACCACAACAAAGAATTGATTTTTAAAAACATATATGCCTCCATAGACATCCCACGTTGACTAATCCCATGGGAGAACAGTGAAAGTTCTTCTGAGATAGTCATCGTAGTTGGAGGGAGGCGAAGTTGTAAGTTAACTCCAGTTCTGTCGGAACATATATCCCAATTTATAGAGAAACCCTAGCTCTGACTCTGGGTCATATGGGCGTTAAATGGGCTTGAATAATGTCCAAACCAGCTGATGATTTTCTTCCTAGTCTAGCCCATCTATTTGAACCCATTCTTTTAATTCGACTGCTCCGGTATGGCCCATTGTTTTGTTACTGGCCCAGTTTTTTTTTTCTGATACAACTTTGTCTTCTATAGTATGGGCCTTTAACATAATAAAAGCTACTGGATCAACAATTTCTAAAAAAAAAAAAAAAGGGCTTTTATGATAAAGGCCCATTATTAATCACACAACGATAGATCAGATAACAAAACTAAAACTCACTTCCTTCTCTATAAACTACACTTCCTTCCTCACTTCTCGGATCCTGGTTCTGTCTGAATCTGAGTCAACCCTTTTTTTGAAAACCGGAGATGGATCCTCCACTAGTGAACGATTCATCCTTCTCCCCAGCAAATCCTTCCTCTTACACCCTCTCCGAGATTTGGCCATTCCCTGTAAACGACGCCGTTCGCTCCGGTCTCCGTTTAGCTGTCAATTCCACTCCCTCTGATAAAGACGTCTCTACGGCTGCTGCGGCGGCGGAGGAATCTACGGTCACGGACTTAACTGCAGGCTGGGGAGGAAGAAAGGCTCGAGCTTTGAACTCCGCGGAGGACGAATCTTCAAAGATGGTTTCTTTAACCAGCAGCGGTAATGAAGTGGTGAGCTTTTTTTTGGTTCTGTGAATGACTTGATTGTGGTTGTTAGTGTTGATCTGATTGAATCTGTAATCAAGTTTGAATCTTTTGATCCTCAAAGAGTCAAAGCAGAGTCTGTGATTAGCGAGGATTAGTTTATAGGTTCCGTTGACTTTTTGACTGAACTGGGTTGAGCTTGAGACTTTCATTTAGTGTTCTTAGATCGATTGTATTTGAATCTGTAACCAAAGTTTGAATCTTTATCCTCAGCTTGGCAAAAACTAAACTAGTCAAAGCATAGTCTTTGTTTAGCCATTTAGGGCTCATTGATTAGTTTATAGGTTTGATATTTGTCCATTGACTTTTTTGTAATTGGGCTTGAGACTCTCATTTTCATAGATTAAGTATGTTGATTTAGAATCTTAAGCCATCTCTATTTGTTTTGGTTTTGTAATAGAAAGACGGGGACAAGAAAAGAAAGCTTTGTGGATCTGAAAGTGGGAATGGGGATGGTTCAATGAGACCTGAAGGCGAAACGAGTTCAGGTGGTGGAAGCAAAGCAACTGAACAGAAGAAACCTGAGCCACCAAAGGATTATATCCATGTTAGAGCAAGAAGAGGACAAGCTACTGACCGACATAGTCTAGCTGAGCGAGTAAGTTCTTCTGCTTAATCACACAAAAAACAGTCCTTCAAAACTGGTTTTGGCAATCAGAATTGGTCTTTTGACAGGCTAGGAGAGAAAAGATCAGTGAGAAGATGACAGCTCTTCAAGATATAATCCCAGGATGTAATAAGGTACTTGTTTCTCTGTCTTGCCAATGGTGTTTCTGTTGTTATACATCTATCCTTGAACGTTATATTCACGTTTGATTCAGATAATAGGAAAAGCACTTGTGCTCGATGAGATTATCAACTATATTCAGTCATTGCAGCGGCAAGTTGAGGTGAAAAAGAAAAAAACAAATCATTACTTCCTCTCTGTTACAATGTTCCAATATTGACAGTTTCTGTGTAATACAGTTTCTGTCAATGAAGCTAGAAGTGGTTAACTCTGGTCCAAGTACTGGTCCAACAATAGGTGTTTTTCCGACAGGAGATGTAAGTAGTTCCCTTATGATCAATCATTCATTCATCAGCTTCTTGATTAAATAGGATCTTGGTGTTGTCTTTACAGCTGGGGACTTTACCGATAGACCTCCATAGAAATATATATGAGCAACAAGAAGCTAATGAGTCCCGGGGATCTCATCCAGAGTGGCTCCATATGCAGGTTGATGGGAGCTTTAACCGAACCACATGAAAAAACAAAACATCTCTTTCTTTGTAGGCAGTAAAGATGAATGCAATCTTTTCACTATGTATTGTTGTATCAAGAGAGATAAAAAAAAGACAAACATTGTGTATTGTCTGTTATAACTTGTAACAAAAGTGATTCAGTGACACAAGAAGATAACAATCTGTTATTATGTTATCATGAATCAATCTTCTCAGATCTTTTAAAAAGTCAAAGTAATTAGATCCAACGGCTGAGATTGTCTCTTCTTCATCTTCTTTCCGATCAAAGTCAGAAACTTTCGATCTCTTTGAGGGGGCGCCAAAAGAAACCCTTTTGACAAAAGAGAGAAACTTTTTTTTCCAATTGGGCGAAATCGATTAAAGTTGGGGAATTTCATCTCATCGTCAGTCTCGGGTCTTGCTGATTTTGAGGGATGGAGCATGAGAACGCGGTCAAAGAAGCCCTAAACGCACTGTATCATCACCCGGACGATACAGTGCGTGTGCAAGCTGATCGTTGGCTTCAGAACTTCCAAGGAACTCTCGATGCTTGGCAGGCGAGTTTTGTCTTCGTTCCTTGCTTTGCTAGTGTCTTAATTAGTCGATTCTTAGCTGATTTAGACTACAAAGTTTCATCCTTTATTAGTTTCGTATCCTGGATTTGCTTGTAAGCAGGAAGCTCGAGATGTTTGAATAGTTCAGTTCAGTTTATTCGCGTTAGTTTAGTTTCGCATTATCATGTGTGCAGATCTATCTTTTTAGAGAAATGATTTGCTGAGTTTTGTATCAGTTTTTCTAATAGCCTGTTTTTGACCAATGATTGTTGATTTTGAGAAGAGGAAGTTTTTTTGTGGAACAGTTGTGCTAAGGTCTCTTACTATGTACTGTTTGTTGTGTGTTATTCTAGGTTGCGGATAATTTACTTCATGATTCTTCCAGCAATTTGGAAACTTTGATTTTTTGTTCTCAGACCCTTAGAAGCAAGGTAATCACATTTTGTAATTTAGTGTTCAATATTTGATTATGCAATCTTAGAGACTTCATCTGCTATGCCTTACTCAAAGGTTCAAAGAGATTTTGAAGAATTACCACCTGGGGCGTTTCAGAAGCTAAGGGAATCATTAACGGTATGTGTTGATTTTGAACAGTAAAGTAATAAGAAAACTCAATGGACCTAGTGTTTTGCCAATATGTATCCTGGCATCTAGGTTTACCACGATTTGGTTATTAGTTATTATAGCCTATAATGTGAGCAACATGTACTCTTGGTATTGGACAAGTACTTTCTCAGTGTTTCCGGCATAATTTGACTGTCACTATTTTCTTATGCAGACATTGTTAAAAAAGTTTCACAAAGGGCCCCCTAAAGTTAGGACCCAGGTAAGCTTCAAGAGTCTGTCTCCTTTATGCGCATGTGGGGAGTTGTTGTTGTGACTCTTTGAGCTGAATTATCTTATTGAACTATTCTGTATTGTAGATTAGTATTGCTGTTGCAGCCTTGGCGGTGCACGTTCCTGCAGCAGATTGGGGAGATAGTGGTATAGTTAGTTGGCTTAGGGATGAGATGAATATGCATCCTGAATATGTGCCTGGTTTCTTGGAACTCCTGACAGTTTTACCCGAGGTAGAGTACTTTAAATTCCTTTGTTTAATTGTTCATCTCTTTAAGTAATGAAAATAGATTCATGTAGCCGGCTATATAGGTAATGAAAGGCCTTGTTTTTGTATGACTTGGACATACTTACTTCTTAGCTATGCTAGTATTGTGGATCTCAAATTAAGCAGAACTAAGCTTACGGTTGATAATGTATTCAGAGAATATTCTTTACCTTCTTAGTTCTTAATCTTAGCGTCCCTAAGTATGCATTTTATGTTACGATAAGTCTTATTTCAGTCCCTTAAATAATAGTTGGACAAGAGCTTGTCGTTTCCAGGAAGCTATTTTTCATGGCCTTATTTGCAGAAAAAAATGTTGAGATTTGTAATTGAAGAAATTTTTTCATAATGTCTACCTTTCCCTTTGATTAATTTGATTCCCTTAAGAGACTCTATTTTATTGTGGCGCAACTGCGAACATTTAATTGTAGTTTAAACTTCAGTTTAGATGGTTATATGATGTCTTGATTTTTATTGACCAGGAAACGTTTAACTACAAAATAGCTGCTCGTCCGGATCGACGGCGTCAATTTGAGAACGAGCTTACTTCTCAAATGGAAGCTGCGCTTAGTATATTAACAGCATGTTTGAATATAACCGAACTTAAGGAACAGGTCGTCAGAGCTTATCTTTTCTATATAGAATCGTGCATAGTTCCATTCATATGCGGTTTGACTTGCAATTGCAAACGTGGCAAGTTCCATGTAAAAGCTTGATTGCAACTTAGGCTTTCATTTCCTGCAAAATGTAACATTTCTTCTGGCATATCATTAGCTTCTGAAAAATGTCATGTATGTCTGAATCTAGAGTAGAATTAGTTTTTGTGCCTTTTTGTGTGTTGGATCAGCTAGTGTTTCTAGTGTTGCAAGGGGTTCACTTATTGTCAGTTATTTCTTTTGTGATTTTGGAATTCAGGTTCTTGAGGCATTTGCTTCTTGGCTGCGTCTTAGGCATGGGTATGCTCTTTCTTTCTTTTTTTTTCAAAAAAAATTTGGTTACCGGTATGTTGTCATTAATAAGATCTCTTAGACAGAAAGCTAAGTTTATCTGGTCCATAATTGTTGGTTGCTACTAGCTAGCCGTCCTTTTTTCACAGATATTTAAGTTAGCAATGATGATAGTGACTGAAGTATATGCTGGTAAACTTTGGGATGATTTTTTTTTCAGGATTCCTGGAGCAGTGCTTGCCTGTCATCCATTGGTGCATGCAGCTCTCTCAAGTTTGAACTGTGATCCACTCTCAGAGGCATCTGTAAATGGTATTCTTGTTGCCTTTTAGTCTTTGGGGATACTTCAAATAATATATTCTGACAGGTTATGTGAGTGCACTCTATCAGACTATTTATTAAGAAACTTCATTTTCATCTTTGCAGTTATATCTGAACTGATACATTACACGGCATCACCAAGCTCTGGTGGTATCTCTGCGCAAACACCCTTGATTCAAGTTATTGTGCCTCACATTTTAAGTCTTAAAGCCCATCTAAGAGATTCTTCAAAGGTACTGTTATGATCCTTGTTTACCTTTTTACTTATTTATATAGGCAAGCTGATGGATAAGTCTGCTTGATATTAGGCTTCGTTATTTCACATATTTCCTGTTCACTGGTCTGCGGCTTGAACTACTATTTATTTTGTTGCTCATGGATTCCATTAAAGGCACATATTATCCAAAGCCTTAAATAGTAGGAAGCTAATGGCCTACGTTTGTTTTAACTTTAGCGCAAGAAGAGTGAATTGGCAAAGGCTGCTTGTATTTTTTATTGTGCCTCTTACAGTTATTTCACTTTCAGGACGAAGAAGATGTCAAAGCTATTGGTCGATTATTCGCTGACGTAGGCGATTCATATGTTGAATTGATCGCTACAGGTATACGCAGCCTCATTTCTACTGCTCTACCATGTTGTTTTATTTGTTCCCTTTCATGTATCTTGATCGCTTTTGGTACTCCAAATCCTATAGTCGGTAGTTTAAATGTTTAATACGTTAAGTTACTCTTTCTGACATCTAGGTTCAGATGAATCGATGGTTATCGTGCATGCTCTGCTGGAAGTTACTTCGCACCCAGAATTTGATATAGCCTCTATGACGTTCAACTTTTGGCACAGTCTTCAACTTACGTTGACAAAGAGGTGACATCATCATCCTTGTCTATGTTTGCTGGGGGCTTCTATTTTCATATTCTGAGAGTGTGATTTTACTCTATCAGGGATTCTTATAATTCCTTGGGTAGTGAAGCATCTATTGAAGCGGAGAGAAACCGAAGACAGCATATCTTCCGGCCAGCCTATGAGAGCCTTGTATCTTTGGTGAGTGTGTCATCAGATACTCCTCAAGTTCATTTTTGTCTTTCAAGAATGTTTGGAGCCTTGATTGGTGCTCTTACCCAGAGAGATGATTGATTTCTGATGCATGGGTGACTTATGTGTTTATGAATGTTGCTCTTTTAAAATACTTGTTACTAAAATTTCATTTTGATTGTTCATCTTTTGGTGGAAAACAGCAAATTAGATGGCTTCTTGTTTGCTCTGCATTTAGAGTGGGTTTAAACATATAAACTGGTTTTCTTCACAGGTTGGCTTCAGAGTTCAGTATCCTGAAGATTATCAAGGCCTCTCGTATGAGGACCTAAAAGAATTCAAACAGACTAGATATGGTAATCATAGCCGAACTTTTAATAGATCAATTCGCTACTAGATATATACTATTTAGTTCTCTAGATATAAGGGAGGAAGAATTGTATCCGTCAAGACTTTTTAAATGGATTGTTCTGATTGCTTATAGTTCGTTTTGTCTCCTTTGTTTCCGTTCGTTCTACTTATTTCCTGAAGCAGATCGAGTATTGATTTTCTAAGGTTTTGTGGTTCTTTTAGTCACTCTATTTGCGCAGGGTGTTGTTCCTCTCAGTGTCTGTTTAGATTGACGTATTGTTTTTAAATTTGCTTGTGTGCCATGCTGGATAATCTCTGACGGCCCAAATCTCATTTTATTTGGTTGAACCGTTGCTTTATACTGATGGAATGTTTTATATTGCCAGCTGTTGCAGATGTATTAATTGACGCTGCATTAATCCTGGGAGGTGATACAACTCTTAAGATTCTCTATATGAAGCTTCTGGAGGTTTGTACTGTAGATTATTATCAAGCATGGTATTTGTTTTATCAGCAAATAAAGTATGTGCATTGGGAGATACTGAATCAAATATTGTAGAGATAAAACTAGAAAGACTTTAAAACGATTTAGATTATCACTACCACGCACTTGCACTATGTACATTGTTTGAAGTTTTTGGATCTTTGACGTTTGCAAAATATACACAGGCCAATGTTCAGACGGGAAATAATTTTCAAGAATGGCGTCCAGCAGAAGCTATCTTGTTCTGTATCTGGGCAATCTCAAACTATGTTTCAGTTGTTGAAGCTGAAGTGATGCCCCAGGTCTGTATTAGGATTACTCCTCCATGTGCATGTTCATATATGATGCTGCTGCTGCCAAAATCTTAAGCATATATGATGCTGCTGCTATTTTCAGGTGATGGCCTTGCTTCAAAATCTTCCCCAGCAAGCGCAACTGCTTCAGACAGGTGATTAGTTTTTCTCTCAGATATTATATGTAGAAGGTGAAAAGCTGCTTGGTGGAAAGTACTAGCTTATACTGTCAAGAGACTTTCCGAGATATGCTTAAGTTTTTCTAGTTGAATAGCAAATGTGTCTGATACCTTGTCTTTGATGGTGAAATATCTCTTTACAGCATGCTTACTTGTTGGGGCTTATTCAAAATGGCTTAATGCTGCGCCAGCTAGTGTTTCAATATTGCCGTCGATCATCAGAATTCTTATGAGTGGAATGGGGACATCTGAAGATTGTGCAGCAGCTGCAGCTTTGGCTTTTAGGCATATTTGTGACGGTATTGTATTCCCTCTTGCAAACTTGACTAGTCTTCCTTCTCATTTCCCTTCTAAGCATAACATTGAGATATACTACTCTTTGTTGTTTCCTGACCATGACGATGAAAAAGAAATTTTGGTTTTAGCATTGATGATTATATCAACTATCTGATGGTTATAAGATTGAACTACCTCTTCTTTTATAAATATCGTTCTTCCTTGGCTGCTTTTTAGCTTTTCTCTTCTTGAATTTTCCCGGCAGAATAGCGCTTAGTTTCTTAGTTGGACTTACACAGATTCAGAAAAAAGCATATTTGCAGCTTTTTTTCACTTGCAAACTAAATTTTGATTGGTAGTTTTCTCTTAGGAATTTGAAGTACTGACATCTGTAGAAATTCAATTGCATTATGCCTACTGACCTGCTTAAAGATGGCAGCTAGTTGAAAGGTCTGACTGGAACCTACGCTAATGGATCTGACTTCGACTCTACTGAATTGCTAGCATATATAGGGTACACCGTACATTGCAATACTGGCAAGTATTTGGAATTTTTGTTGTATACTTTCCTTGAACTGAGTTCTGTTTTCCAGTGTTGTTTGATGTCAAGTGCATTAACAAACTACTTATTAACAAGTTACTTTTCATGCTTGTGAAACCATACTCATTGTAAATATACAAGCTATACATCTCTAACAGCTTATGTTAAATGAGGATTGTTTGTCAATCAATTTATTCTTTCCTCTTCTCCTCCCCAGAGAGAGAGAGAGGAATATAGAAAGGTGTTTGTATTGAAGCTGATATGCCTGTTCATATAACTTCCTACTGCAGACTGCCGAAAAAATCTTTGCGGGTATTTTGAAGATTTATTTACAATCTATTGTATGGCAATTAATGGCGGTGGTGGTTATAAAGTATCTGCTGAGGATTCGCTCAATCTCGTTGAAGCATTAGGGTATGTCGTCAACTGAATGATGGATTATGTCTCCTCACATGTGTGTTATTAACATCTCTAAGCTTTTGCTATGCAGTATGGTTGTTACAGAACTTCCTTTGGATCAGGCCAGGAGTGCACTTGAGAAATTATGCTTTTCAGTCGCTTCTCCTCTAGAGGTTCGCCATCTTGACTTTTTTTGCATGGTTGTTTGATTTAGATTTATAGTGATGGGAACTGTAAATCTGTGAATCAGGAAGCGGCAAAAGAAGATCTGGACAAGAAGCATGCCCGGGAATTAACTGTTCATATTGACCGGTTTGCCTTCCTGTTCAGGTTTGTATAATATCTCAATAATGCAATGTAACTCCGTACGTTTTGTTTAGTGTTGCTAACAGATGCTACCACCTTAGGTATGTGAACCACCCTGAAGCTGTTGCTGCTGAGATAAATAAGCATTGGGCTATCTTCAGAGTAATTTTTGATGCGTGAGAGTTTCTAGACGCACATGATAATTAGTACATGTTCTTCAAAATGTAGCTTCTTACTTTGAAAATCGTTGTACTGCAGTCGTCCTTGGGACATGAGGACAATGGAATCTCTATGCAGAGCATGCAAATATGCTGTAAGCTTCACACCATCGTTTTTTAAATTTTTTTATTTTGCCAGTCTCTTCTTGTTCCTCTGTTTGCTAAACATTCCATTTCTATGCAAATAAGCGGAGATCTAGAAGTATTTTTGGAGGAGAATACTTCACTAAGATAAGACAATGGTTGTAATAATGTTTGTAGGTGCGTACTTCTGGAAGATACATAATTAACATAATTGGGGAAATGCTGGCAAAAATTCAATTCCATTATCAGCAGCATCATCAGCCATGCTTTCTTTATCTCTCCAGTGAAGTTATAAAGGTAATGTGTTATTTTCCTTAGAGAAAAGCTTTAGAGAATCTAAATCTCGTGGGATTTGCAGATTTTTGGTTCAGACCCATCTTGTGCTGACTACTTGAAGAATTTGATTGAAACACTCTTTGCACACACGACATGTCTTATGACAAGTATCAAGGTTAATGACTTCATAATCTCATTAAGTTCTTATATCCTCTATGGTGTCTGATTCTCTTTAAATTTTTTTACAGGAAGTCACTGCTAGACCAGACATAGCTGATGATTGCTTTTTGTTGGCGTCAAGATGTCTTCGTTACTGTCCACATTTGTTTATTCCCTCTCCTATATTTTCACCAATTGTAGATTGCGCAATAGTTGGAATGACAGTGCAGCACAGGTTTTACTCTCTGTTTTGTTCATCATAAATCATTTTCCATTTAGAAAGTTTTGACATTGATGTTAACTAAATGTCTTGAACGTGTTTTCCAGAGAGGCCTGCCACTCGATATTGACCTTTTTATCCGATATATTTGACTTGGTGAAATCTGTGAATGAAGAACAGTTTGTACGAATCAGGGACAGTGTCATTATTCCAAGGGGAGCTACAATCACCAGGATCTTGATCTCATCACTAGCAGGCGCACTTCCTAGTTCTCGGCTAGATACGGTAGCTTTTTCGAATCCATCTTTTTGCTGCATTTAGAATGATGTTTATGGCAATTTGAAAAGCATTTTCTTTTGTTTTTGTTTGTGGGTTTTGGTTTAGGTGACTTACACGCTGCTAGCTCTGACCAGAACATACGGTTTACAAGCAGTGGGTTGGGCTAAGGAGAGTGTTATCCTGATACCTAGAACAGCTGTGACGGAGACCGAGTCTACCAAGTTCTTACAAGCGTTATCCGACGTTACTTATGGAGCAGATGTGAATTCTCTGATAGGACACGCTGAGGAACTCTCAGATGTTTGTCGACGTAACCGTACTGTTCAAGAACTTGTTCAGGCAGCTTTGAAGCCTCTTGAGTTGAATCTTGTTGCTCCTGTATCATAAAAGATTATGAGAACAAACAAAGAAAACAAAGTAAAAGAAGAGTGGAGAAGAGCCGTAAAAGAAGGTCAATTTTTGCATAGACCCCTTTGATGGTTATTTTTTTCAAAAGGTGAAAGAGATTTGATGTTTTATCTGCATTGTTTACTGTTTTAGTTGTTCATAAAGATTCTTTTATATATTTTAAGTTCTTTCTGGTGTGAGCCTTTTGTTCCATTGTTTGAGAGTATGATTTTGAGTGGGATCATATTACAAAAGCATCGATTTATTTTCTTTCCAGTTTACCTTACAGAGTATAATGATCCAAGCCCTATTGTTTTTTTTAAGTTTTATATGTTAACATCAAGTCAAATGTTCAATTTGTTACATAAACTTAATGTGATGTGATGTGATATTTTTGCTTTTACTTTTAACTTATCCCTTTATTTGTTACTTTATGTGTAATTAACTTGCAATATAGTAATCATGTGCTTACACTTTCACCCAGTCACTATACTGTGCTCTTGTCTTAATCTCCCATTACATCTTGGTGATCAACAGCTTTTTCTCTCGTAATCTTTACTCTAAAGTCACATGATCACCACTGCTTGAGCATTTTGTTTATCTGTGTTTGATTGCCCATACCCAAACATGGACTATAATACAAAAAAATTAAGAAAACTTTTATTTTTACTTTTGAGACCTACTAAACTATTTGATTGCCCATGAAGTCCCTTTATGACACAACAGTAGAAACAACAACAATTTGTAGGCAATAATTAATTCAACTAAAAGATAAGATAGATATATTTTCTTTTCCAAGGTAGAGAAGAAAAAACAGTTGCCAACTACATCAATTGTTCAACCCGTGAATTTACACAAGTTAAGTAGCTACTTAATCTAATTTTTCAAGAATTTTAGTAGAACATATTTTCAAGAAAATAGAAACAGAAAATGGCTGTGAATCTTTGAAGTTTTTTGTTCCTGTTCCTCCCTTAATTGTGAGGCATACCTGCAAAAGAATCAAGGAAGGATCTCTTGATTATGTTATTGACTAAACATAGAACTGCTTCTAGTTCCTCAGTAAAGAACATTGTTACCTGCAGATCCATTGTCTGGTCGAATTTCAGCTAATGGGTTGACTATAAATCCTGCAGCTCCATTAAACCGCTGCCTTGAGTCTTGCATCCACATGGTTTCTGCATTTCTGTTTCTGTAAGTAGCCAGCCTGGATGCTGAATCTGGTTTCTTCCAGAGTTTGGATGTAATGAAACTTCCAGGAGGAATGAGACAACAGCTGTTTCTGCTTGAACCGTTACTCATTCTCCCATTTGAAACTGCTAAGTCATAAGATATCCCATCCAGCGCAATCTCTAGGCCCTGGACTCGAGTTTCCAGACTATGCATTCCATGTTGTGAGCTTCCCACAAATCTCTAATGAAATGAACACATAATGAGTTTCATAATCATCATGGTGTCACTTCTGCTTTGTAGAAACAAACCTGGAGGAGATCCATTAGATTGGATTGTTGTTGTTCAATCTGAACAAGCTGACTACGTATCAGAGCCATATCTTCAAGCCCTTTGCAGTTATTACTACTATTCTGGTTTCCAGACAAGACATAATGTCCTGTTACCATTGTAACACCAGTAAGAGAACTAGCAACATCTCCTATCTTCTCATGATTAGGATGACCAGCTTCTCTTGTGTTTTCATCATGTGCTTGATACTCTTCTTCAAGAGGCTCACCACTGGGAATACTAGCTCCTCCTCCTCCACCTTTCCACTCCAATCTCCTCCTTACATTTGATTTAGTATGTGATGGTACTGAACTTGTTTTCTTCTGATCACTGCTTCTTATGTTAGACCTTTTCCTAGCCGTGGTGGCTAGTGAGCTCCCCGGTGGAAGAGTTGATCTATTAACCAGATGAGTACTTAGTTTAGCAGGTGTTGATGCTGCATCATCTGCTCCAATGCCTAGAATCAAGTACACAAGGATGTGTAACTAATATAGTAAGTAGTAAACAAGAAAAGGTTTCCTAATTTAGCTAAGATCCAAAGTTAAGAGAGGAAGCTACCTTTAGAAGAAGCATTAGATCTAGGTGGAGATACCTCCTCTGATAAATCTGGGACTTGTGTCCAAGCCTCCATCATCTGATTCATCACTTCTCTCACAGCTTTGACCTATCAAAGATGTGATCATCATGCTTGAATCAAACCTACACTCATCAAATAAAAGAACCAAACCTTGTCGTATCTCTTGCTTTCAAAGATCTTCAAATACTTAGCCTTGAACTCTCCCAAGTCATTCCTCTCCACCGTGGCCAACCTCCGCAATGCCTCTGCGGCAGCTTTCCTCGCCGACCAATCTTCACTACTCAAGAAGCTAACTAAACAATCCACCAACCCTTTCAATCCACCGGAGACACCACCAGCACCGATCACACTTCCGATCACAACAACTCCCGCAGACTTCGCCTTAAAAGCCTTACACTTCACCAGCTTCTCAAGCCTCGGCAAAAGCATTTGTCCTAACCGAACCGGATCCGGATCCTCCGCCGCATCAATCGCCGCCGCGAGACACAGCCCCGCTCCGATCTGCGCGTTAACCTCCTGCTCCGTGAAAAGAGCCTCCGACAACGGCTTCACGAACGCAGAACCAAAAGGAGGCTTCGTCGTCCGGGACGCGATCGCCGTCACCGCCGCGACGCAGGCTGAGCGGATGGAAGAGTCCGGATCACGGAGGCGGCGCGTGATGCGAGCCAGGATCTTGGAGAGGTAAGGAGACAGAGAGTTCGGAGGAAGAGAGACGGACAAAACCGCGAGCAAGTGGATACAATGCTTACGAACCGCCGGTTTATCTCCGGCGTCGACGGAGAGGATGACGGAGATGAAAGACTTGAGATTCCCGGAGGTAGGATCAATGTTTCTAGCCATCAAGTCCAGCTCTTTAGCCGCCATTGTGAACGTATCTCGATCACCAAGCTTGGTTAACAACACCGACATGTTCTGTTTCAAACTTTTCTCCATTTCCAGACCGTTTTAAGTATATTCCGGCGAGTGTTGTGGATTAGTGATGCGGCGAAGACGGTGGTAGTGGCATTTAGTGTAACTTAAGATGTAGTTAAGAAGTAGATGGTGTTCGGTCGGGACGTAAAGCTTTAACTCGGTGATAAGTTTGTTTTTTTTATTACCGTTTGTTTGCGTGTCTCTCTGTGTTCTGTCTTTATACCGTTTTTTTTTTTGGAGAGGTGATGATGAAGATGACCTGAAACGATGCCGTTTCTTCAGGTGTGTGAATAATCACGCTAGGGGGACACGATGATGTGTGTTTAAGAATGATCTGCCTTGTTTTCCTACATGACGTAATTAATGGAATTGATATTTTTTGACCAAAGTGACATTTATTGAAAGGTTTAGTGTTTAGTAGTATAGTGTTTCCCGTTGGTCTACTTGATTCATGTGTAATATGGTTTATCTTAGTTACAGTAATTATTGCAAAATTAATCTAAAGAGAATATAATTAGATCATCTACATGAAAACGTCATCACATATAGTTATGCAATTTTGAGAGGAAGTAATGTACTATAAACACTACATGTACTATCTAAATCACACTACACCAATTAAAACTGTTAAGTGTTAGGTTACTAATGTCCACTGTAATGGCAAAAAAGTGTATTAGGCTTGAAAAGTCCGTCAATCTAATTTTGGAAAATCATTATAACACACATTCATAAGATTAAAAATAAATTAAATACATATATTAAACATGTAAATGTAATATTAAATACTCCCTCTGTTTTATAATAAGTGTCATTCTAACCATTTTTTCTTGTTTTATAAAAAGTGTCAATTTACAATTCCAATGCAAATTATACTTATTTTCTGCTGAAAATTAATTGCAAACTGCATTGATTTTATAAATAATTTTATTTATCTACAATACTATTGGTCAAAAAGATGTAATTAATAACAATTTACATATATTTCATACACTTTCTTAATTTGTGTGAAAAATATCATAGTGACACGTATTCAATAACGGAGGGAGTACCAATAACATGTCAAAATATAGTTTGAAGTTATCGGACTTCCATTTTTTTACTATCATAATTATTATCTATATAACATTTAACACTTCATGAATGTTGTTATCAAATTTTATACAATTTTTTTAGATTTTAATATGTTAATTTAATTTAGATGTGTGACTTTTTTTTTTCACACTGATTTAAATGTGTGATTATGTGATGACCATAATAGATGTAAAATTTTTTTTTACGAAATTGCATACCTATCAATATCATAAATTGATTGAATGTAGACAACATATCAAACTATGGGTACAAATATAGATAATATAGAACATAAGACTTGTAACTTTCAAACATCTATATGTGCAAATCAAGCAAAAGTAACTTAATATGATGGGCTTCTTTGTCATACGTAACCCAGGGTGGTTCAACTAACATTTTAACATTTTATATGCATATTTGGTGAACCAATGTTATCAAATCAAAGTATGAAAGCTCTTTGTACTTGTTTCATTAGTGTAGCTCATAATTTAATTAGCGTGATTTGTGAACAATGTATGGTAGATATGTTCTTGTTGAGTCATACATGCTAACGAGTGTCAAATCTTGATTTTGGTCTGAGATCCGATCTACACCGGTATAGATCCCGAGACTTCTTTGTTTGTGAACTGGGCCAAGAAAAGCCCGCTATATAGTCAGGCTGCACCGAACCAGCCTACACATATCACAGTGACTGAAGTCTTCATATAAACCTTGTGGAGTAATAACTTCCATATCAACATACTGGCCACGACATTCTGCTGTGTTGTATAGATCTGACACAAAGCCATAACCGTCCAAACTGGTCAGACTAGGACCAGAGTAATCAATCCGAGAACTGCTTTGAGAATAGGGGACACTGAGAAAATTCCTCATCATGACAGACTCATATGAGACTACTTCCTTTAGGTGAATTAATGCAGCAGTTACCATCTTTTTGGCTTGAGCCTGGTTAAGAAACAGTCAAAATGTATGAACACCTGAACAGTAAGTATATAGAAGAGAGAAACTAAGTCAAGCAGTCTAAGCACGCGTACCCCTAGTCTGAACTTCCTGCTCATAGTCCAGCTAGCTAGAGTTATCTGTAAATGAAATCTCATCCATAACACTAATGCCATCTTTAAGAACCACAAATACATTCCCACTGAGTTGTATAAACATTAATGCTTTGTCCACACCAAACAACCGGGGAAAAACGTTCTCAAGGAACTCATGCATACTAGTACATAGTAGTAGTATGAGTACTTTTGTGTTCAGGTTCAATTTTATCTTCCAACAAGTATCACTTTTTGATTAGACAAAATGAAACTGAACAATATCATCCAGGCCACGAACACAAAGATCAACTAGTACCCCCAAAAAATCATTCACAGAAAATCAAACTAAAGAATACATCACAAGTCTATATACTCATTTTATTGTGTGACTACCTTAAAATCTAGTCACACTTAAAACATTTTTTTTATTATTAAATGTAACGTCGATTAATTGAGTTTTACAAATTTTTATTTTATGAAAAGTCTATTACGGTTAAAATCTATACAATTTTTTTCAAGCATGTACGTAAAAAGAATTATTAGAGCTGGACCAAGAAATGATAAAGCATGCAGAAAACTGCAATGATCCATACAAAAGCATGTTCAAGTTCCCATAATTAATCCTTGTTCTTATTGTCAAATGGTATATGAATCAATTAGCTTTGTCACAACGTAGCCTATGGATAATGTTAATCTATGCCCTAGCCATAAAGTTTTCTCTTATGATTGTGTCTTTCCAATTGGAACAAACAAACAAAAGCATGTTAATGTTTTGATCTGAGAACAATTTTTGGACAACTAGCAGATATGTAATGGTTTCCGTTTTATAATCATATTAATTTGGCTGAAACACTTAGAGAGGACCTAGTTATTAACTTCACCAAGAACCCGACTACTACTTAAAAGACTTCACGACTTTAAAATGTATATTACCCACAACCATCAATGGTTTATAGCCAACGAGAACACTTGTTGGGCTCGGTATGAACATTGACAAGTGCTCACTTCTGTGAGACGAGTCCAACCATTTACATATTCTCAATTATAACAAAACTACAAAAGGTTTCAGTACTTGGCCTTCCGCTTGTGTGTATTTAATTTGGCAATAAAACAGGACTGGTTAATCAAATCTGTTCACTGGATCCTATTGTATCTTGTCACACGGAATGTTTGTAGAATAATTCAGGGCTTGTTTCCTTCAGACATCTTCACACGAACTACCTGACTTTAACCAAAAAGAACTTATATAAATCTTAAATCTTCCAATCACCTTGTCTCTATGATTTGACTGTGTCTTCTTTCTCGTCCACACATCTCTCCAGTGTGGCATATCCAGTTCACGATATGAATAATTAAACCACATAGATAGACCTAGCAAATAAGATTAACATTAACCAAAAAAGGAGGTAAAGAGAGAGAGAGGAGATTATTCAATGCAAAAAACATTAGAGATCTCCCTTTACAAACAAATGGACGTTTCACTTTTGTCATTTAATAACAAACAAACAGTAATCACATGCATTTCACTCAAATTGATATAATTTACACACATTTATATCAAACAAACAAAAATAATATTTTGATCAAAAAGAGTAGGGAAGATATAATTAAAAGAAAACCATTAAAAAGCTAGAATTGGGAAGAACAAGCGAAACCCCCGTTTTGCCCTCCCTGAAACTGATTCCGACTTAACCCAGTTGCTTCAAGCATACGGTTCCACTCACGCGCCTCCGCATTTTCCCCAAACTCACTAACTCCACCGCTTCCTCCTCTCATCGCCTGCAAAATCTTAGCCGCATTCTCCTTCACTCGCCCATTCCCACTCTCCTCCACTTCCTTCAACACTTCCTCAGCTCCCACCTCACTCGCCAACCCCCTAAACCTCATATTCCCTTGACAAAGCGTCAACAAAACCGCCACACAATTCTCACGCGCCGCCTCGGAATCATCTCCCCCACCTTCTCTAAGCTTCCCCACAAGAATCGCCACCGCGTTGCCCTCCAGCATTGCTCCTTTTCCGTCAGGACAAGCCGCTATGTTACATAACACCAAGAGTATATGACTCGTGGACTCACCGGACCTAACCATAGAAAGCAGAGTCGCCACCGCACCTGCTCTAACCAGCTTGGTCCTGTTACTCGGAATCAACGATAAGTGATACAACGCAAGAGCCGCGTCTTGACGCGCTCTTTCACTCTCTGAAGAACGTAAAGCATGGAGGAGAGGCTCCACCGCGCCGAGAACTCCGATCACCATCTTGTTCTCATCTTCCAACGCTAAACTAAACAAAGCTCCGGCAACATGCTCCTGAGCCTCCGTTGTTCCAGACTTCAAAACGTCGATTAACAAGGGAACAAAACCTGAACGTACGATCTTAACTTTGTTCTGTTTCTCAAGCGAGAGGTTGACAAGTGAAGCTGCTGCGTTTGTCTGAACGAGGTTGTACCGTGAGACGAGAAGTGATCGGAGGAAGGAGAGGATACGGTCTGTACAGAGCGAAACTCGAAGATCCTCGCTTGTTCTTGTCATCTTCCTAAGAAGGATCAGACCTTGCTCGTGGTCGAAAATATCGGTTCCTCTCAGCTTGTTAAATATCTCTTCTTCTTCCGACGACATCGGAGAAGAAGAGTAATCGGAGATAGCGTTACGAACTGGACTTTCAGCTCCGACATAAACTCCTGATGAAGTAGTGGTGGAGGAAGAAGAGAACATACTAACGGCTCTTGTGGGATGAAATGGACTCTGTCCGAGCGTTACAGACTCGAGTGATGTTGTCGAAGACGGCGACAGTGAGTTCTTAGAACGAGCTCTAATCACCTCCATCACAGCATCGTAATCAGAAAGTGAGTTCTCAGCCACTGGAGGGAGAATCTCAGGCTCCGGAGCATGTAGAATCCCATCTGAAAATTATAATTATGTTATTACAAACTATTAGAAATATTACAAGACGATTTATTACAGACGGTAATAAATCTAACTAAAAAAGTAAGACTAAAACTAATGTTTTACTTGGTTGTGTCGAGATCCGGTCTTGCGGATCTTTATCCATGCGGGCACGAACCACGCTTTCGACGTAGGCAGAGTCAGGAGGACGAGGATGGTTGATTTTTTCCCGGTCGCACCAGCTGAAAATGGTGGACTTCATGGCGAGGTTGGGGATGACGGTGGAGAAATCGGGTCGGGTTCCGTCGAGAAGATCGGGTACGTACCCTAAGTTACGACATATTTGAACGGAGAGACGTTCGAAGGTTTGACCAGATGGGACAACAACGGGATCCGACATGAGGAACCCGGTGATGGGACAAAGAAACTCAGGTGGAGTTTCGTCGTGTTTGTGTTGCGGTACAGTGGTAGTGGTGGCGGAAGCGGAACGTTGGTGGAAGGAGAACCATCTCTTCTTGTAAGTTCCAACCATCTTAGAGGAGGAGAAAGACTAAGAAGACGATAATGATAATTGCGGGTGGTAGATAAAACTCAGGCGTGTTACATAGTTGGAAAACGAGATAATAATGTTTTTATTATAAAGTTTTTGATATAAAATAATTGTATTGTTTCTAGTGAGATAAAGTCGGAATAGGATGACAAAGAACATGACATCCACTAAGATATGTTTTGTTTTGCTCTGAATTATTATAGATTTTGCCAACGCTTTGATTGTGTTGAAAGACACAAGTTCTCTCTAGCTTTTTTCTCTTTATAAAAGCTATTATATTATTTTATTTAAGTTTCAAATATGGCTATCATTTATCATTATTTATCTCAAACAAATTGTGAAGATCTAAGAGCATCTGCAACCCAAGCACCCCTCTTGGGGTGCTTATTTTTTTTTTTTCTGATTTTTTTTTAAAAAAAAAAAAAAAAAAAAAAAAGTAGACCAATCACGGGTCGCCACGTGTCAGTGGGACCCGTGAACAGTGCAAGAACCAAAGAAAATGGGGTGCTTATTTGGGAGTTTTAAGAGTTGGTTGTTGGGGGTGCTAGTGGGCCCCACCCCTTAAGCACCCCCCTAAGCACCCCGGTTGCGGGTGCTCTAATAGGTTTGATTAAAGAAAATAAGGTTTGAATCTTTTGATAAAGAACAAAGAGGACAAAGAAGTATTGTTTTCCTATACAAGCCAAATAAAAAAATAGACAAAGTTTGTGTTGTGTTAATAGAAAACTATTTTTAGCATAAAACATAAAATAAAATACAAACATAAAATATCCTTGAATTAAGAATAACAAAAGAGAGAGAGAAATATATATATATATATATATATATTAAAACACTATTTTAAGAGAAAATCTTGAAATATTATTTTTTCTAAAAAAGTAAGATTTAGAAAAAGATGCTTACTATTTGATCTTTTAATATGGGCGCTGACAAAAAGAAAACTAACAAGTTGTCAAAATTTATGTTTGTAAGAAACTTTATTAGTTAGTACATTAAACGAAAAGATTTTATACACAAAAAATTATATATATAAATATTACACATTAATCCATTTGTTGCTCCACTCGTGATCATTTACATCAAAAATAAAATAAAATGAAACACCTCATACTTTTTATATTACTTACCATTGCATGTTTTCTATCAAATGAAGCTTGCGTAAAAAACCGTGTTGTAATTGACAACCAACTCGGTCTTAATAGAAATCTCTCACTCCATTGTTCTTCCAAACACAATGACTTAGGCATACAAAAGTTAAGATTCAATTCTACATATATCATCAGATTCCATGAAGAGCTATATAGTGCAACAAAATGGAATTGTTTTTTTAGGCAAGGAACTAGACTGGAATATTATTATGACGTTGAAGTATACAACGAGGGAGATAGACTTATCCCTCGATGTGGTCAGCTGCGTGTATGGACGACCAGACTTGATGGGATATACTTTACAAGAAGTCTTCGTCTACCATCCGTTTTAGCACTTCGTTGGAAAAGAAAAAAAGATGTATTTTCTATTTCTCAAAAACTCTAGCCATTATTTATGTAGACTGAGATCTTTTTAAGTCACATGATATAAGCTATATCAATATATTTAAATAACATATGAGTTTATTTGATAATATATGTCTGCATGTTATATCTGATAATATTAGTACAAGACTCATAAATTATTTAAGCCACAGCCAGGGATCGGAGGACGCAACATGGTTGTTCTTTAGGGAAGGGTTTTATACATTGTTTGCAGAAAAAAATGTCTATCTATAATCCCGATATGAAACAAAGCATCACCCTACCCGCTCTCAAATCGAACATTTTTGTTCAAGAAGAATATTTTTAGTTTGCATTTACTTTTTGAGACACGATCCTGTTCTTGATCAATATATAATACTTTGCACTGTTGTAAATGTTCACATATCTTGAGAGGATAAACTCGGAGGATTGGGTCTTAGAGCATCATTAACCCAAAACCCTATTTGGGGTTCATATTTTTTTGGTCTGATTTAAAAAAAAACGGACTATTCGCAGATCGCTACGTATCAGTGAAGTCTGCGAACATCGTAAGAACCAAAGCAAGAACATCTTTTAATTAGGAAGTTTAAACAACTCTTTTTGTAGTGTTAGTGGGCACCCCCTTAGACAATCACTAAGCACCACCATTAATCATGCTTTCACGTGCCTACAAGAATAGGACTTTGCTTCAATGGGGTTATATATATATATATATTTATTTATTTTGCTTCCACATGATAAATCTTAAAACTTGTTTACGATAAAATCTTACAAGTTACAACATTATTTTCAAAAAAAATATAAAAAGATACTTACCAGCTTTTCAAACTTCTTTTTAAGAGAAAATCATGAAAATAAGAAAGACAAGATTTAAAAAGATATAATCAAGACATATTTTAATTTACTAATATATCTACAATGGTTACTCACATCGGCAGACCTAGGATGATATTTAGACATGGATACAAATTTTGTTTTGTTATGTTTAGTTAAAGTGTTAGAAGAACATTCCATGAATTAGCATTGATTACTGAAGAAAAATGAAAAAGAGATGGGGCATGTGCCCCCTTTCCTCCTCACCTACGTCCGCCACTGGTTACTCATTTACAACATCCATTTTTTTTAACATTGCACATCATCTTTTCTCTCTTCCACATCATTATTCAACGCCTACATCATTTTTACCCTCTACAATAGTTTTGTTTAATAAAATTACAACACCTTACCCCACCATTTTTATTTCATATTTTTCATTTTATTTATGTTTATGTTTTTTATGATTACATATTATTGATCACTGTTAATATCAAATTAAATTTAAATAAGTAAAATTAAATAATTTATAAAATAATTTTAGTTTTAATATTTGTTTTTAATTTTCTATATTATTTTTAATTTTTTATACAAATAATAAAAACGAGAAATAGAAATAGTCATTACTAAAACACATACATTGAACATAAATTAAAATGCAATACAATAAGCACACAACAATTGGAGACTAAATTTTTTTTTGTTTAAAGATGAGTTTTTTTTTTTGTGTCCAAATCAAATAAAAATAGTCTCTATTTATAGAGAATGAAAAATTATAAATTTTGATATAAATTTTTATTTAAAAATATTATGAAATAATTGAAGTTATATAATTGAGATAAAAAAACATGAAAATCGAAACAACCAATCATAATGTAACACTTCTCACACTTATCCTCTCCTTTCTACTTTTAAGGGTGTTGAAAATTATCAACACTAAATTTGCCACCTCACGCCACATCACTTCCTTTTTTATTACAACAAACCATTGTAGTATGATTAATTTTTTTAACTGTTGTAAAATGGTTTACAACAAACCATTGTAAGACTATCTACAATGGTTACTCATTTACAACACCCACTTTTTTCTTTTAACACTCCACATTATCTTCTCTCTTCCATATCATTATTCAACACCTACATAATTTTTACCCTCTAAAATAGTTTTGTTTAATAAAATTACAACACCTTACCCCACCATTTTTATTTCATATTTTTCATTTTATTTATGTTTATGTTTTTTATGATTACATATTATTAATCACCGCTAATATCAAATTAAATTTAAATAAGTAAAATTAAATAATTTTAGTTTTAATATTTGTTTTTATTGGAGACTAAACTTTTTTTGTTTAAAGATGGGTTTTTTTCTGTGTCCAAATCAAATGAAAGTAGTCTCTATTTATAGAGAATGAAAAATTATAAATTTTGATATATTTATTTATAAATATTATGAAATAATTGAAGTTATATAATTGAGATGAAAAAAAAACATGAAAATCAAAGCAAACAATCATAATGCAACACTTCTCACACTTATCTTCTCCTTTCTACTTTCACGGTGTTGAAAGTTATCAACACTAAATTTGCCACCTCACGCCACATCACTTTCTTTTTTATTACAACAAACCATTGTAGTATGATTAATTTTTTTAACTGTTGTAAAATGGTTTACAACAAACCATTGTAAGTAGTCTAAGTAGTCTAAGGTAAGATATTATTTAGTAGTTTAAATAAAAAGACCTTTCACACATTTTTTATATATAAATACCACACATTGTTGCCTTTGTACTCCACTCATAATCATTTAGATTAAAAAAAATGAAACACCTTGTATTTTTTATATTAGTTACTACATGCTTTCACCTACACGAAGCTTGCGTAAAAAATCGTGTTATACTTCATAACGAACTCGGTCCTGGTAGACTTCTCCACTTCCGTTGTGCTTCCAACGAAGATGATTTAGGCATACAGACCTTAGCCTTCAAGGCTTCTCCATATATCATCGCATTCCATGACGACCTACTTGATGTAACAACATGGTATTGTTTGTTAAGGCACGGAGCTAACATTGAATATTTTTATAAAATTGAAGTATACAGAGCAGGACATGGAATTATCCCTAGATGTGGCGAGGAACGTGTATGGACAGCCAAACTTGATGGGATATACTTTTCAAGAAGCCTTGATACACCACCCGTTTTAGCACTACGTTGGAATAAACAATAATGTAAAAATACTATAATAACATATGAGTTTATTTAACATACATGTTTGTCTGATAAATCTCTAATGAGGTTAAAGAACGTCTCATAGCTCTTGTAATATTATCTTATCCATTCCCAATATTATCCTAGCATTTGAGGATTTTCAATATACATATATATATATATATATATATATATATATATATATATATATATATATATATATATATATATATATATATATTGATATTTAATTATATAAATTTCAACATTACCGGAAAACTTAACTTAAAATATCTTTATAAAGATAGTTGATTTTATCAAATTTTTAATTATCAAATTTTTATTAAATCCAAACCGGACTATGGATTAGGTCGCTTGATCTATTGATTCAACCACTGTTTGGGTCGGATATGAAATTATTTCTTGAAAATTAAATATTATAATATAAAAATTATTTTTGTAACTATTTAAAAAAAAAAATACTAATAAAACAACATTTAAATTGTTTATATTTTAATAAAAATTATAAATTCAATAACATTTTATCAGAATAGTAAAAATATATCCGCGCATATCAAAATCTAGTATTACTTATTGTCGAATGTTTATAAAATTTTCACTGTGTAATATATTTTAATATGTTAATGAATATGAATTCATATCAGATAAGAAAAAATGAACATATAACGATAGCAATTGATTGTAATTAATGGTAAGACTAAAAAAAAATTAAGGAATAAGCCCAATAATTCTTTATAGTAGATTTTTAGAATGATTCTTTCTAATAATATAGATTTTGAAACAAGATTAAAAAGATATGGTCAAGACATATTTGTAAAAGAAATTTACTAATAAGGTAAGAAATTATTTAGTAGTTTAAATAAAAATACCTTTCAGACAAATTCGTTTATAAATACTACACAATATTGCCTTTGTACTCCACTCATAATCACCTAAATAAGAAAATGAAACACCTCGTACTTTTTATATTAGTTACAGTTACATACTTTAGGCCACATGAAGCTTGCGTAGAAAATCGTTTTGTACTTCATAACGAACTCGGTCCTGGTAGAGTTCTCAACTTCCATTGTATTTCCGCTGAAAATGATTTAGGCGTCAAGAACTTAACCTTCCGTGCTGCTCCATATGTCATCGCATTCCATGACGAAGTGCTTTTTTTAACAGTATGGAATTGTTTGTTGAGGCAAGGACCTAACCTGGAACATTTTTATAATGTTGAAGTATACAAAGCAGGACACAGATTTGTCCCTAAATGTGGCCAGATACGTGTATGGACGGCCAAACTTGATGGGATATACTTCTCAAGAAACCTTAATACACCACCCGTTTTAGCATTACATTGGATGTCAAAATAATAAATGTATTCTATTTTTTTCAGGAAACTATAAGCTATATATCAAAATATTATGATAACATATGAGTTTATGTGATATATATGTTTATCTGCTAAATCTCTGATGAGGTTCAAGAACCTTAGCTCTGGTATTGTCTTATGTTTTAGCAACCGTTATCTTATGGTCACATCCCCACATTGTCTATACGTGAGTCTGATAGACGACAGTATGTGTACTGCGTTCAGTGGAGAGCTGAAATAATGATATGAGAAAGTTATAAGCAAAGGAATACTTGACCACTGGTTTGGTAAGCTTGACAGCAATTCCAGTTTTTAATTCATACTTTATTGATAAGAATGAAAGCATCATGCAGTTGGAAACTTAGGTTCTGATTCATCAGGTCCTGTTTCAAGCCAAGAGGATTTCGATTTTTCATCCAGACCTGCATCAGAAAGTTGAGAGAAAGGGACAGGGATTTCAATTTCAAAGTAACTCCACAACACATGGGAATTCACAAGCAAGAGGGAGTCCTATAAGTCCAAGATTTTGAGGGGGAGTATTAGAGTGTATATAGTTTGGTTTCGTAGTTGACTTGATTTACAATTGTATTTTAAGCTAAGAGCACTATTAATGAGGGTGCTTAGTGGGTCTCTTAAGAGAGAGGTACTAACACCACAAAAAAAAACGTTTATTAAACCCCCTAATTGAGAGTCGGTTTTATCTTGTTTCTTATACTGTTCGCATGCTCCATTGACACGTGGCGGCCCGCAATTGGTTCATTTTTAATTTATTTTTAAATCAGACAAAAATAAATAAATAAATAATTAATAACCTCAAATGGGGTTTTAGGGTTAGTAATTCTCTAAGTAATTCTTATTTCTCGTTAACACCAGTGAAGATATTTTCACATTCTCTTTCTATCAAGTTTGACCACCTTGAGAGAATCTGAAAAGAAAAAGCAAGACTTAGGGGTTGACTGGTTTTTCCGCTACCACCCGTAAACCAGCTTTTGCGGTTGGTAGCGGTTGTTGGCGTTTTGCAACAATCATACAAAACGCCATAAATCACTTCAAATCGCTTCAAACCGCTATAAACTTCTAAAATTCAAAAGATAGTTCCAGCTAGCATTTACGGTTGCGGACGGTTGCGGAAGGATCAAAAAAATATTATTTTTGCAAAAAAACTATATAAATAAAAAATAAATACTATTTAATTAAACTTAAAATTGAAATAATAAAATTAATATATATATATATATATATATTATTTTAATTTATATTATAAAACTTTAAAGAAAAATATATCTATATTTTTTTAAAAAAATTAATAATATAATTTTATAAATATAATTTTTATATTTATTATAAATAATATGATTTTCAATATTTTTATAATTGTATAAAATATAAATATTGTTCATTTATATTTAACCACTTTTGCATTTGGTAGTTAACCAGTCATAAATATCCTGCAAACGCAATAATTTTTAACCGCTTTACCAGTCATTCAAATCTCTTAATAACGCATAAAACCGCAACCACCCGCATCCGCAAACGCCCGCAACCGCAGCCGCAACCGCTGCGGTTACACCAGTCAGCCCCTTAATAAGATCTTACCAACTTGTCAAACTTATTTTAAGAGAAAATCTTGAAACAAGATTTAAAAAGATATGGTCAAGACATACCTATAACAAAAATTTACTATACGTTAAGATATTATTTAGTAGTTTAAATAAAAGACTTTTCACACAATTTCTTATATATAAATACTACACATTAATGCATTTGTACTCCACTCATAATCATTTAGATTAAACAAAAATGAAACATCTCCTACTTTTTATATTAGTTACTACATGCTTTCGCCTACACAAAGCTTGCGAAAAAAACCGTGTTATACTTCATAACGAACTCGGTCCTGGTAGACTTCTCCAGTTCCATTGTTATTCCCTATACAATGATTTAGGCGTCAGGAACTTAACCTTCAATGCTACTCCATTTGTCATCGAGTTCCATGACGATATATTTTTTTTAACAGTTTGGGAATGTTTGTTAAGTCAAGGAGCTAACATGGAATATTTTTATAACATTGAAGTATACAAAGCAGGACAGGGAATTGTCCCTAAATGTGGCCAGGTACGTGTATGGACGGCCAAACTTGATGGGATATACTTTTCAAGAAGCCTTGATACACCACCCGTTTTAGCATTATATTGGATGTCATACAAATAATGTATTCTATTTTTGCAAGAAACTATAAGCTATATCAAAATACTATAATAACATATTAGTTTATGTGATATATATGTTTGTCTGCTAAAATCTCTGATGATGTTTCAGAACGTCTCATAGCTCTGGCATTGTCTTATCCATTCCCAATGTTTTAGCAACCGTTATCTTATGGTCGGACCCCCACATTGTCTATACCATGAGTCTGATAGACCACCGAGTGTTATGAAAAAGGTTATAAATTTATAATCAAAAGGAATACTTGACCACTGGTTTGGTAAGCTTGACACCAATTCGAGTTCTTACTTCATTGGTAAGAATGAAAGCATCTTGCACTTGGAAATTTAGGTTCCTATTCATCAGGTCCTGTTTCAAGGCAAGAGGATTTCAATTTTTTCATCTAGACCTGAAACATTGCAGTTATCACTTTTGAGTTTTCTTGATGGACAACAAATGGTGAAAAAGTTTCAGTGTTGTCTAAAGTCAATTCACTCACACGAAGTTGCTGCCGTTTATGTGTCAAACGAGCTGATTCTAGTTTCTTGCACATGGAATCTTCTCTAATATCTCTTGCACATAGTGATGCTTAATGCTAACGAAAATAGAGAATATGCCATACCGTCGACTGCATTTGACAGTGGTTTTCAAGAACTAACAAAAGGACATAGCCAAGCTTATGAATTGCATGGAAAATCATCAAGGCTCATTCTGGTTGGTTTGGATCATTACTTGGAATCTTTTATGGCTCACTAACATTACAGCCCCGTGCCTGGGTAATAAAAATAGAAACATTCGTTTATGGCAACAATTTTTTTTAAAAAAGCAAGGGCATCATTTTATGTAAAGATCAAAGGCATAATAAAATTATAAGAACATGAAACCATACCATGAAAATACTATGGTAATTAGGATAAATAAAACACGTGGATTTCTTAAGTAACAAAAAATAATGTAGATAATTATTAATGACAATTAGTGGTTTACGTTAATAGTATTGATGTATTTTCTAAAATATTTTCCACAACTAAATTTTCTATAATTTTACCCTTGTTTGAATATGAAATAAAAAACATTAAGTGACTTAATTATTTTATCTAAAACACTAATTAGAAAACTTAACTATAAAGCATTGAGTAATAACTTTGCAAAATGTTTTTTTATAATTAATATTTTCATTATTAGATTAAACTGTTGTAAAATGGTTTACAACAAACCATTGTAAGTAGTCTAAGTAGTCTAAGGTAAGATATTATTTAGTAGTTTAAATAAAAAGACCTTTCACACATTTTTTATATATAAATACCACACGTTGTTGCCTTTGTACTCCACTCATAATCATTTAGATAAAAAAAAAATGAAACACCTTGTATTTTTTATATTAGTTACTACATGCTTTCACCTACACGAAGCTTGCGTAAAAAATCGTATTATACTTCATAACGAACTCGGTCCTGGTAGACTTCTCCACTTCCGTTGTGCTTCCAACGAAGATGATTTAGGCATACAGACCTTAGCCTTCAAGGCTTCTCCATATATCATCACATTCCATGACGACCTACTTGATGTAACAACATGGTATTGTTTGTTAAGGCACGGAGCTAACATTGAATATTTTTATAAAATTGAAGTATACAGAGCAGGCCATGGAATTATCCCTAAATGTGGCGGGGTACGTGTATGGACGGCCAAACTTGATGGGATATACTTTTCAAGAAGCCTTGATACACCACCCGTTTTAGCACTACGTTGGAATAAACAATATAATGTATCAAAATACTATAATAACATATGAGTTTATTTTACATACATGTTTGTCTGATAAATCTCTAATGAGGTTAAAGAACGTCTCATAGCTCTGGTAATATTATCTTATCTATTCCCAATATTATCCTAGCATTTGAGGATTTTCAATATACATATATATATATATATATATATATATATATTGATATTTAATTATATAAATTTCAACATTATCGGAAAACTTAACTGAAAATATCTTTATAAAGATAGTGGATTTTATCAAATTTTTAATTAACAAATTTGTATTAAATCCGAACCGGACTAAAGATTAGGTCGCTTGATCTATTGATTCAACCACGGCTTGGGTCGGATATGAAATTATTGCTTGAAAATTAAATATTATAATATAACAATTATTTTTGTAACTATTTAAAAAAAAATTGAAATACTAATAAAACAACATTTAAATTGTTTATATTTTAATAAAAATTATAAATTCAATAAAATTTTATCAGAATAGTAAAAATATTTCCGTGCATATCAAAATCTAGTATTAATATTGTCGAATGTTTATAAAATTTTCACTGTGTAATATATTTCAATATGTTAATGAATATGAATTCATATCAGAGAAGAAAAAATGAACATATAACGATAGCCATTAATTGTAATCAATGGTAAGACTAAAAAATAAAATAAAAAATTAGTGAATAAGCCCAATAATTCTTTATAGTAGATTTTTAGAATGATTCTTTCTAATAATATAGATTTTGAAACAAGATTAAAAAGATATGGTCAAGACATATTTGTAAAAGAAATTTACTAATAAGGTAAGAAATTATTTAGTAGTTTAAATAAAAATACCTTTCAGACAAATTCGTTTATAAATACTACACAATATTGCCTTTGTACTCCACTCATAATCACCTAAATAAGAAAATGAAACACCTCGTACTTTTTATATTAGTTACAGTTACATACTTTAGGCCACATGAAGCTTGCGTAGAAAATCGTGTTGTACTTCATAACGAACTCGGTCCTGGTAGAGTTCTCAACTTCCATTGTATTTCCGACGAAAATGATTTAGGCGTCAAGAACTTAACCTTCCGTGCTGCTCCATATGTCATCGAGTTCCATGACGATGTGGTTTTTTTAACAGTATGGAATTGTTTGTTGAGGCAAGGACCTAACCTGGAACATTTTTATAATGTTCAAGTATACAAAGCAGGACACAGATTTGTCCCTAAATGTGGCCAGATACGTGTATGGACGGCCAAACTTGATGGGATATACTTCTCAAGAAACCTTAATACACCACCCGTTTTAGCATTACATTGGATGTCAAAATAATAAATGTATTCTATTTTTTTCAGGAAACTATAAGCTATATATCAAAATATTATGATAACATATGAGTTTATGTGATATATATGTTTATCTGCTAAATCTCTGATGAGGTTCAAGAACG
>CAJHQQ010002860.1:0-56111 GCA_905132885.1 Moricandia moricandioides
TGGGTTTAAAATGGATTCGAGTTCAGGATGTACTAGTGAGTTAACATTATGCATCAGAAATTAAATGAGAATGTGTTTATTGTGGCCCTGAATTCCGCTGGTGATATTACACAGAATCCAGCATCCCGTTCAAAATTTTAACCCTTAAATGGATTTTAATTTAAAATAGAGGTTAAAAAGGGTTAGGGTTTTCTATGCTTTATAAATATGTGTGCTTTGAGTTTTTTTTATATTTTTTGTATCCGGCCGTGGCTAGGTTCTTATGATCCGGTAAGCGCAGAACACGAGGGGGTCAGTCAAGGCCCTATGCCTCTATATTTAAACGGATTTCTCAACTTTCCTTGCCATCTTCTAAGTTTCTTTTATCGGCGCTCCGTTTTTTCTTTTTGGACTCATTTATACTCCTTGGAATCAGCCAGTTACTAATATTATTTTCCTTTTGACATGCTTTTGATCGTTTTTTTTACCCGTCAAAAAACATCCTTCTTTCTAGGCTTTTTCCTTAATGTATAATTCTGAAAATTAATTGGGTGTAGCTGCTTGTATTTTGCAGGAATTCAAGCAACAATTCCCTTTAACCCACGAGAACTACATTTGTTCCTGGCGTCAATATACTGACAGATATTCTTATATTCAGTTGATGAGGGAAGAAAAAAGTGTAGGATATTACCTTGTTTCTTATCATGGAACTAAATTAGAAATTTATTGACTTTTAAGTTAAGAAAAAAACACGTAATTTTCCTTTTTTTTAATCTAGTTTAAACACTAACTCTCTTTAAAGTTCAGCTTCTCACTTTCTGATACTAAAATATTACAATGACTCCAGATATAAATCAATCCTAATTGTGATTTCCAAAATTTTTTAACGAATTCCGATTTACGAAATAACAAAACCTGGAAGTGGTTCTAATTCTCTTGCCCGCCACAATCACTGTGAAACAAATAAATGGAGATTTAAAGATTGTTCAGAGTATTATTGTTTAAAAACAGAAACTTCTTTGAAACAAAGAAAGCAAGCAAAGTTGCATAAGTTTGCCTCGAATAAGCACAAATAATCAATTAAGCAAGTCTTTGTAGATTGAATCGCTAGATCACATTGAGAAAGAAGAAGATGACGGCTAAATCAAAGCTTTTAGTGGTTAAGAAGACCTAAGAAAAGCATCTCAACCATAGAAGAATTAGTTTGAAAATAACGACAGTTGAACAAGGAATGGTTCAGTGATATTATATAGTGACAGTTTTCCTGTTCTCCTCCTGGGTATATCGAGGCGCAAAGAGCCTAAACATTTCCAAAGACTGAGGGCAGATTTACTGAATAGTCCACGTCCCGGGTGGTAAGCTTTCCCGAAACACAGATTCCCCCCGCTTTCTTTTTTCTCTCGAAGTGTGAGTCCCACCAATAGACCTTTCAATTGTGCTCTGGACGAAATGTTAGTGAAGCTTCCTCTTTTATTCCTTCTGCGGCCAATGTTGGTTCTTGTACACTAAGACTCATCACTGCAATGCGCTCTCTCACAACAATGGGTACTTGAAAGAAGTTTACAGTGACAAACTATCACAGCTTCTTACTTGCCTAGCAAAGCACGTGACAAAGCAGAGTTGATTTGTTTCAAGCATGAAATAAGACGAAAAAAGCATTTACAGTGGAGTCGCCGTTGCGGTTACGTTGCATATCTTGGGTGTTTAGTATTGTGGTCCTTTTTTTTTTTTTTTTAAATACTCCTTTCCTTTCGTCTCTTATCCCGATACAGAATAGCTTTCGGAGGGAGTATCCATTTGTTTTGTCCCAGCACCTCTTAACTTGGTGCAAATATACGTGTTACCATTACATTTGTTTCATCGTAGTCTAGGTCTTTGATGTTCCTCCTTGATCTTGTTCTTGCTAAGGTGCACCCGACTTCAACCCAATGTCTCTATGAAGTCACTGCAATTTTAAGGAAGTTTCAAATCGTTAGTGAGAACAATCCTAAAACGATCATCTAAACTATTCCTCAAGAAGGCCACACAAAGACAAAACATATATTTAAATAATATTGCCGAAATTGTCTTAATTCATAACTCAAGTAAAATCAATGTGATTACAAAATTCTATTAAGTAGCTTTTTGATTACCTCCTGAGTTGGTGCCCAGCCATCATCTTGGATGGACATAGAGTCCTTAATCCCACCGCAACAGTGCTTATGGCCTATCAAACGCAATAATTCTCAACATACCAGAAAGGACTCTATTTAAAACAGTTGACTGTTGAAGTAAAAAGTAGTAGAACTCTCTATGAATGCACCTCACTACCACATACCTACTACCTGAATTATCACCAAGCCTATTAATAAAGACGATTCTCCTAATTAATAAACAACTTGAATAAAATAACAGTTGAGGCACCACCTATACACACTATAATATAGATAGCATAAAAGGCAGAAGAACAACCCTAAAGATTGGCCTCGCTATATGCCAACTATGAGAACGCGACAAACTGCCATCAAACCTGTAATAGTCGACCTTAACGCACTAAGCTCCATAAACATCTCTTAGATATGCCATTACAAACTACCGCCTTAATAGACACTCACGAAACACTAGACATTCAATAACTCGCGCTAAACCACATTCAAAGACCTCACAAAATTTACGATGAATAATAGATATACCATCATGATACTAGCTAAACCACGTCATGAGATCTTTCGCTCTATTCTCACGTTAAAGCTTACATAGCCTGCCTAATCACTTAGACGCAGGCGTAGAAATATACTAAAATTTCTTTTATAAATCACCCATTGAACGCCCTAACCATGCTCTAACACTCCTAAGAAACCCTAAACCCTAGAACTCGTCAGAATACCTCTACACACACACCTGAGACCCACGCCTAAACCCTAAAACAAACACTGACCCATGAAATGTCTCTCTGTAAGAAAAACTATTATAAACCCATAAATGAAGAAACCATATAATATAGTAACACAACTTTTAGTAGACTGTAGACTCTCGAACACACCACTGAATCGCGCTATTATTTGTTCACTAGAACCCCTAAAACCTCTGGTCGAAAAACGGCTATGGAAACCCCATCTAAAACCCGCTTATAAGCAAGAATGTCTCTAACATGACACCATAATGACACCCTCATAAACAGGTAATATGACCGATAATTCAAGACTGTTGAGAATCGCGCCACATAAACCCACACTAACACGACGAACGAAACCCAGCACAGCTGAGAACACTAACACCTAGAAACTCGTAGCAATCAACCTATAGAATCGTCTTAAAAACCTAAACCTACACACGTCCGATATCACTAATCCATTCTCTCGATTATAGTCTCTATATAATTTCTAGTTATATAATAGACAGTATATAATCTCAAAAAGCAGAGTTAAGAGACTCCTATAATATATTCGCTAGTATATATTAACCTAATAACACTCATGATATAATGTGGTGTTCCTACATAAAAGTCCAACTCAACTACACACGCTTATACCAATACAAACTCTTAACAACTCTACCTCCTCATAAACTTTGTCGGCTAATTATTAGCCTACTTTAAAATAAGACATCATAAACCGCATACAAGCGGTAAAAACACAATAAAACGAAAGTCCAGCATATTATATCTTTACTAAAACAAAGACTAAAACGCCAGCTAAAGCAACCAGAGAATATCTCGCGAAGTGAACACCGCTTTGGGCCTTAAAACCTGATCCACACCTCTTGGAGCAGATAATTAACACTCCTTAAAAGCACTAACTAGCCCACTATGCTCTCTTACCATAGCCGACTATACAAAAAAACAAAAAAAAAGAAGCAAACAGAATAGTACATAAAAAACTCGCAGTAAGACACTAGATATCTCTCATAAAATCTCCACTCAGAATTTCATCTACCATCTAACCCAACATTTTTCGTATATGCCCTAATATCCTCTCTGACACACTTTACTAAACCCTAAACCTAAACCACTAACCCTAAACCCTAAACCCTAAACCCTAAACCCTAAACCCTAAACCCTAAACCCTAAACCCTAAACCCTAAACCCTAAACCCTAACCCTACACCTAAACCCTAAAACCCTAAACCCTAAACCTAAACCCTACAACCCTAAACCTAAAAACCCTAAACCCTAAACCCTAAACCTAACCTAAAACCTAAACCCTAAACCTAAGTTCGGGTAAACCTAACCGTAGGCATGGCATTCCTAACCTTAGTGATTTAAGTTAGAGATAACATGATTTTAAGTTCACATAGAGTCATGCCTACGTGTATGTAAAGCATTCATTGAAGTTGCTAGCCTTGTTGTATATTTAACGATTTATTCCCTATGTGTAATTTTGGAGTAGATTGATAGGTAAGCATTTTAAGATTAGGTCTCAAGAGTGAAGCAGTTTCTACTGCACCTCATGCACACTGAAAAAAGACGAGTTTGTTGAATTGAAAATAAAAGACATATTTTACCTAAGCTTGGTGAACTGAATTTCTTCTTTGTCCTCTTAGACGATGTCTCGGAATTCCCTGAAACAGAGCTAAGAAGTAAAAGCAACTCACGGACGTCACTGCCCGGAGAAAATTTGTTAAGGAACTTAGCTAAGATATAGTAACTTCAACAATAAAGAACAGCAGGAATATTGCTAATGGATGGATGAAAAGGGGGACAAGAATTAACAAGTAAAAGACTGGTTAACAAATGGATGAATTATCACCTTTGTCCAGTGGAAAACTGTTTCATTGGTGACTTCTGTGAGCCATACTCTGGAATCGACAATATCTGGAAAGAAAAGGTGGCAACTCTAAGTAATATGCAATTGGTTATTACCAAGTTTTGCTTCTTTGATACCTTGTACGCATATATCTCACTTTCAACGAGTTTCTGAACCTGTATCATATTTGTATGATTCAGTTCTTTCCCATTACTCTTGCCTAGATTCTAGATGTTCTTACTATAGTGAACTTACCGTATCAAGGACTCGTAGATTGCTTCAAGTAGGGAACCATCCTCGTTCCCCTTAGTCCATTCCTATAAAGAAAAACAAAAAAGATAAAGAGGGGGGAACAAAGGCAAAACAGAGTACTCCTCGGCACCTGAAAGCCCAAAGACTAATGTTGTCGCCATCTTTCAATCCATTAGCCTTCACGATTCCACCCACAAATCAAAGCGTATATCCAAGAAACGTTCATCTCCCATCTTAGAGCCTTGATCAACAAGAACCGCTCCCAAACCCATCTTTTCTTTGTTGTTGATGTCTTCCTCGATGATCTCCCATCTTAGAGCCTTGATCAACAAGAACCGCTCCCAAACCCATCTTTTCTTTGTTGTTGATGTCTTCCTCGATGATTCTCGACTCACCGGGTGTCAAGAAGTTATTTCGGATCAGTTTGTGGAAAGGGATTGAGAGACGGCTCTGGCTTGATTTGACATCTTTTTCGAACAGTCTTCTCAAAGATTAGTTTTGGGTCTTGCGCTTCTTTTACGTTTCTCAACAACTGCATCCAATCCGACGTATCTTTCCCCTCCCATGTGAATAAAGGTGACACCTTTGCTTTATTGAAACTACGCTTTCATTCTTGTACGGCAAGTTACTTGCGGCTTGTGTTGTTCTTCGCTGTTAGGCACGAAGACTGAGATAATATGGAACTAGGGTTTTGTGGGTCTATTCTTTGTCTTCTCTGACTCAACCATGTTGCAATTGACGAGAGGAGAAGAAAAAGTAGAAGCATCAATTAAGGTTTTGAAGAGGCTTCCTTAACGATGATCTTCTTGATCTTCTTGGGAAGGGACGGAAAAGATTTTCATCATTCTTTGTTCGTCTTCTTCTTTCCAAGATACAGTCGATGTAAGTTTCCTTAACATCTTCTTGGTAAGTGACGGAAGATTCTCTTCATTCTCCGTTCGTCTTCTTCTTTCCGAGATGAGATACGGTCGATGTTTTCTTGTGTTCTTGTTTGTACAAAAAAAAACGGTGTTATCCACCGAAAGAGAGAAATTCGACCACGTCTCTGTGAGATCAGTGTAATACATACTCATCGTGTTCGGAGGGAGATACACATAAATAAACAAGTTTTGAGGACAATAAGAAAAGCCTGAGACTGAGAGAAAGAGAAAGTGAGAGGAAGAATACTATATGGTTATCAAACCCTGCAATCGTCATCAAATACATAGCCGTTTGTTTATTTTCTCTTTTATGTGCAAAATTACCGTCTAGTCCCTATTTCCATGATTTCCATTTCTTCCGTGTCTTTGAAAATTCAAAAAGTAAAACATATGACAGAAACAATCCCACGTAAATTGAGTCGCTTACCCTTAGAGTCATTTTTATTTTTTTCTTAACAAGATAAGTCACATTCAACTTGAAGATACCTTTTTTAGATTTTAAGGGGAAAGCTAGACAAAATTGTCCTTTAGTGAACCAAAAGCAAACCAATAGTCTGGTTTATGTTTTGGTTTAGGTAACTTTAGGTCTGGGTTTAGGAAACTTGTGGTAGATTTTTGGAGTAATGTGTCTCATTTGTGGTCACACGATTTTAAAATAACAAAACAATCCAATGATTGAGATTGAAAAACTACAGCTTGACGATGGCGACGTGAGTATCTTTGTCTTTGTTATTAAGGAGGCTACGAAAACTTCTAAAAAAGGTTAGCATAGGAGGAAAGTGTAAGAGAAGAAGGGAAATGTTGGTTTTTTATTTGTCGTATTAGTCTTGAAATAGTAGGTGCTGCAGGGGGAAGCTATTAGGATGAGAGCTGATGTCATAGATGGCAGAAAGTGGTTTAATGGAATGGGTATAGGAGGGGCCTGGTTTGAGGACAATGTGTGGTGTTGTGGGGTCTGCTGATGTGTGTTCTGGAGAATTATGTTCAGGAGGGCTTTGGACAGGAGACCGTTGTTCGAAAGTGTGTTCGGTGGAGTTGTGTTTAGAGGATTTGTGTTTGGGGGAGTTGTGTTCGGGGGATTTTTGGACCGGGGAGCTATGGACCGGGGATTTGTGGACAGGGGAGCTGTGGACCGGAGATCTGTGGACCGGGGATCTGTGGACAGGGGAGCTGTGGACCGGGGATCGGTAGCGAACAATCTCAGTGGGAGCCGTTGGTCAACCTATTCATTTTCTGGTGTATAATGAGATTCATTAGGGGTCAGAAAGTAAGATTCATACCAGAATCTCAGAAAAAAAGAGATGAGAGCCATAAAAAATCGATTTTTCCAGATTAAAAAGAACTGACCTTGCATGTTGGCGGCCATTGATCTATGGACTCTGAGCTTGACCATGAAATAAGAAATCGAAAAGAAATCTCTGAATTCACCGAGATTTTCTTCTAGAATTGCAGTTTGAGATTTTAGGGACACATCTTCGAAATCGCCGTTGAGATGGGAAAAGGGGATTAGGGCAAATGATTTAGTTTGGTTTAGACCCCGCTTTTTGTCTCAGATATGGATTATTATGGTTTGGTTAGGTTTTTGTATCAATTGATCAGACAATTTATTTTTGTCTTATCTTGGGGTGTTGATGTCTTTGCACGAGACAAAAGTATGTTTCAACCACAATGTGACTTATAATGCAATTAAAAAGTGGAAAAGTGATCTTGAGTGTAATAAACTCACGTAAATTATGTATATGTGTGTTGATGTAACGATTCTCCAATCATGTATTTGTAAAAACATGGTATGTGGCTAAACTTATATGTTCGGGTGTGATGTCATCGTATGCAAGCATATATGAGCAGAAAGAAAAAAGACACATAGAGATTTGTTAACGAGGTTCGTTTCCTACATCCCCGGGACCACGTCCAGAATTCATTCACTAAAATAGAACACAAACAACGTTGCTTGGTATCCAGCACACACCCGTGCCTACCATTTTAATCTAGAATTACAATGAAAAAGAACTACTACTCTAACAAGTATAGTTCTCCATAACAAAACTACCAACAGATCTCTCCACCTGTCTGGTAGGACGACGTCACACACATCCATGTGTATCTTCAATAGACGCGTGCCGCTTTATGTCACCGTCTTGTTCTCTTTATACTCAAAGGATATGTTGCCCTAAATCCCATCTCACGTGGCTTATTTCCTAAATTTTAGCATCATAATTTTCTTATTTCGTCACCCAAATATATAGAAATATTCTATTTTATCGTATCTTGATGATTCCTTTTTATTCTCTGAAGTGTGTGTCACACACCATTCTTTGTGTGTAACACAAGTACGCGAACTAAAACTCCAACACTGTAGCAATCTATCAAGCTTCAAACCTTTGAGCTTACAGTATTAACATAAACCGTCCATTTATTTTTAGAATACTATCCTGAGCGTATACATGTAAAGAGTTGTTGAAAAATAGCGCTCCACATTTTGAAACTACTTTAAGTGATGGTCTAGTCTAGCTAGACGTTGCAACTGAGTTTCACGCATTTGCATTAACGAACCTGCGTCACAAACATGCATCTACGAATTTGTGTCCATATATCTGAGTCTGCATCCACGCATCTGCATGCTGCCACCAAAAAACGTACTGCAATAGATGTCTGATCCCAAAGGTGTTGATAAACAAGTATCATTCCTAGAGCTCATGTGTAAGTAAAACAAACAAAAACTCTCTGTGTTTTGTTACACACGCTTAAGTCTTAACTTAAAACAATTCATTCGTTTATGAGCGTTTTCCGGATCAAACTGAACTATAAAAAAAAATAGATAAGAGTGTTGTGTCAAAGCGGGTAAATAGGAGAGTTGTCTAGGCTGGAAAATAGGACTCCAGCATCAGTTTGGCAGGGGAGGGAGTTAAAAACTACGTTATCTTCTGCAAACTATGATTCTTAACCTGGAACAGTATCCATGCCTAGTCTTCTTTATGTGGAGTGAATTGTAACGCAGTAGTGGCCATGAAACTTTTGTATCTCACCAGTGACTCCCACACACCAACAACTTTCAATCAATTCACTGCCTCTACTTTTAAATATGGTCATTGTTATTTCGATTCATCAGTTGATCTTCTGATCGTTTTAAATGTTTCATGGCAAGTGTATATCCATGTATCACTGCACAGGGATAAACCAAATTGTAGAAAGGAATCTATGTGCCTCTGTTTTGGTTTTGCACTTCCCCAATCTAAACTGTGTTATGCTTATTGTTAGGAGATTCAGTGTCTACATTTCACTTCTCCACTTGTGCTTCACTCGGAACTCCTCGTCATCAATGAAAAACTGTGTCATGCGTACTAACAGTTATAGAAGGAAACAGTAAGTGGTGAGTCCTAAGTCTAAACCATTAAGCAATTTTAACAGTTATAGAAGGAAACAGTCATAAGCGAGTGTCTTTCAACAGCCATCTCTCTAATTACTTTTCATTCTTATTTAGGCAAATGACGGAGAAAATGTGGCTTCAACCATAGAAGGTGAAGTAGCTGTGATTGACAGTAATAATGATAATGGTAGCATATCTAAAACTGTCAATGACACAAATGATGAAGATCTCCAACTTCCTGAACCTGAAATTGCCGGTCTTCAACCCATTGAAGTGGCTTCATACAGGTTAGTCAGTGAACTATACTACTTGTCTTGCATAGATACATATTTGCATGCATACAATGTACATATATTCGTACCTGGTTAAGTATCATATTACATCTTTTATAAAAGCATGCTTGTTTTGCTGTGCTTGGATGTTTGACATCTAAACAGGGAAGAGCTCGTGTCCAAAGCATTTACTTGGAATCTGGTTCTGCTTCACTCCAAAAACCCCCTCTAAGGTACCTGTGATTCCTTCTGTTTGCAGTTCACTTGTTTTCAACATGTACAAGTAGTTGATTTAATATCACCTTCTGCATTTCTTCAGATTCATCACAATCTCCTTTCAAAAATCTTACATTTTCAGATAATTTGTGAATAGGATTTGAACCTTTTTTTTTTGGAACACAACTATTTCATTAGTTAACTTAACCGGATACAAGGATAAAAGCAACATCAAGAATTCGATGTGCAATCCTAGTGAACATTTTTAATACAAGGCCATAAAGAGATAGAGACACAAACTTGGATAAGTTTGATAATAAGCTGAAAGAGATTTTAAGGGTACCACACACGACTAAACTCATAGAGAGATTACACCGTCCTTCAAAATCTTCAACTATTGAAATAATCACCGTAAATCGTGATGTTGAGCGCTCCATAACCTCAATTCTCATTTGGATGAGTTTCGTTTTACCTTCCGGTCCCAAACGAACCATTACACAAGGCAACAAGCGGTAAGGAAATCGACAAAGATCTTTGGCTTTGAAACCAAAAGAACAGTACCTCACACAAGGAGGAGTTTTGATGGAACTTTTCACTCCCAAGAAGAGGAGGAAGATGGAAAGAAGTCTCTCATGGCTCCGGCATGAGGAAGTTTGGCTAGCCTTTGTTGAAAGAAAAAAGACTAAGGAACTACAATCTTCAACCTTTCGAAGATTCCAACCTAATAATAAACTTGATTTGATACTTGCACTTGTTGGAGTTGGACGTTGATGATGAATTTTTCTTGGAAATTTGGAGTAGACTCCAGAGATTGCACCAAAGAAGGAGATGGGTACTTCTGAGCTTTTCACATTCACATCGGACAAAAAGATGGGCTTAACAATTGATTCTGAGAGAGCAATCATTGAAATCAGGCAGAAAAACCCCACTCCATCATTACCGTGGTGGAGCCAAGGAGATTTGACGGACCCAACGCTGAGCCTCTGGTTATTGAAGTCTAGTAAGCTTTGAGAGAATGAGCATTCATTCATATGTGTAGCTGCAAGCGGTTTTTGTGGTGATAGTCCAGAGCCGAAGAGGCTAACATATCTTGTCTGTAAAGAAACAAAATGGTTGATATGGCTGGAGACAGAGTGTCTCCGAGAAATAGGTGGAACCCCACACACATCGGAAGACAGATCTACAGTTGAAATCAGAGCACTTGAACAACGCAGAGAAGTGTGACGAGTGAAGACCAAGGACCAAAGGGCTTGGATGCAGTGTTGAAGTTTCAGATCTGGCCACAAGGATAAGTGTGGAGCCCCACACACACGAGTAGCCATACTTAGATCTGAAACAGGCGTTGTGGATAACAACGAAAGGATGTTATAGGTGATGACCAAGAACCAGAGAGCTTGGGTGTGGTAACGGCGACGACGAGGAGCACATCCCTTCACGGCGGAGAAAACCAGCAAACCCAAACCCTCGATGAAACTGGTAAGAAAAGCAGTAAAAACTTAGAGATAGGAATGAAAAAAGGCAGATGCAGAAGAGACACGTCGACGCCTGCGAGCTGAGGAGCTGCCGGCGTCAGAATCCATGGTCGGTGTGAGAGTCTCGATTATTTGTTAATTCTATATTTGAATAGGATTTGAACCTATGGCATATTATTAGTATTATTGTTAGCACAACACAATAAAGAAACAGTAGCTCTAATTGTTAAATACTTAAAAACATTATATTATATGGTTAGTAATGTAAAAGTAATGATGTCCAGGCATTGGCAGGTCGGGAAGATGCTTATTATATATCTGATAACAACTGGCTAGGTGTTGCAGACGGAGTCTCTCAGTGGTCTTTCGAAGGTACGTTTAAGTTTCCAAAACACTCACTTGTAGCTATTTCTTATCGACTGTATGTTTGGTTCATCTTTCAGAAATCAATTAGGGGATGTATGCCCAAGAACTCATGAGCAATTGTGAAAAGATTATCTCTGATGAAACTGCAGAGATATGTGACGCAGTTCACGTCCTTCATAGAAGTGTCAATGAGACTAAGTCATCTGGCCGAAAGGTTTTCTTCTTGATGATATCGATATTGATGCTAGTAACGATAAGGAGTCCTCGACCCGGAACAGATAGAGGAGCACAGCCTTGATTGCTCATCTAAGCAATAATGTGAGATTTGGTTAAATTGACAATCCTTTTAAGTGATATTAACTCTGCGTCAAGACTAGAGTTAGACTGTGATCATGTAAAACTACTTTGTAGGAACTCCACATTGCCAATGCTGGAGACTCACGATTCATCGTTATCAGGAACAAAACAGTATTGCAGAAGTCATCTCCTATGTTTCATCGTTTTTGTTTTCCCTTGCACATTACACGAGGCGATGATGTCCTAAAACTTGCAGAGGTACGAGTTGGTTATTGCTTTCCAAGTAGCACACATACACTCTTGAATAGTTTATTTAAATATATGCGGTGTTGTTTCACACAAACTACAGGTTTACCATGTGAATGTGGAAGAGGGTGATGTATATGAGAAAGAGATTGTTTCAATAGTTTGCAGGTTACTGGAACAGGGTTTGGAACCTAGGGTGCTCAATGCTACATTATTACATCAATTTTGTTGAATTGTGTTGATTAATATATATTTTTGTAGCAGAGTTGTTAGCTGCGAAGGCACAATAGGTGGGGCGATCTGAGACGGAGATAACTCCATTTGCAGACGCAGCTAAAGAAGGACATGATGGATACAGAGGTGGTAAACTTGATGCAGTTACTGTCATCGTTTCACTCGTAAAAACTGTCTCTATCTAAAGTATGCACCTTCCTCTCCCACTGTAAATAAAGAGAGAAATATTATAGTACGCACCATCTTGTCTGTTGGTTTCTCTATTCAACGATGTACAATCAGGTGAAAACTGATTACAACTAAGTGGAGGAATAGAACAGGATCCAGTGAACATAGCCAGAGGCGGATCTATTTGACGTAGGAAGGTTGCAGCTGGCTACGTTGGTTCACTAACAGAAAGTCTGCCCCGTTTTTTTAGCAAATCATTTGAATCCATATAATTACATAGTTTACCGAATACATACTGGTTTTTGGCAATAACAAAGAGAGAAAGAAAGAAAAGAAAACAAAAGGCATACATTGTTGTTTCTTAAGCAGGTCGTGGGCAGTTGCTCAAAATTCAACTTCTACACATCAGGAGTTGTGAGATACTTCCAATAGAGAGAGTCACGGAAACTTCCATCTAATATGCTTTTTGCAGACCAAAGTGAGCTTCCAATTGTGAGCATGTAATCAACAGTCTCGAATAGAACATTGCAACCCCTCTCTTTAAGAACTCTAACAACACTATCAAACAAAGCATCTTCGAAAGGTTTCGAGATTACCAAAATATTAAATCGTCCATGCCGTATCAACTTAGTCATCTCCAATGACATCCAAGTGATTTTCTCCATTTCAACATCTTCAGTTATGCATCTCACCCTCAGTCCTGCCTTTCCATAACGCTCGATCAGATCATCAGAAAACTTGCTCTTGTCAACATAAGCATTCACTGACTCAAACACAGGATAACCCTTCTCTGTCATAGTTGAGTAAAAATAATTGCAAAACACCCGGGATGGGTATTGGAAGGGCAGTCGTCAACCAACCAGTAGATTTGAAACGGAAAACCTAACAAAACAATTACAATACAATTAATAAAATATACTAGAAATCTAATATGTACAAACAATTTCACTTACATCCAAGCATTTGGCTTTGGATTAGGTCTCTGAGCTTCTGACAAGGCTTCAACTTCTGATCAGGTGGGCTTTTACAAAATGACTCAAAGCTGTCAATGGGATGTGATAGTGGTTTAAAGATAACATTGATGCCTCTGCGCTCCAAGGCTTGCATAACAAAGTCACACTTGTTGTCTTTGTCTTTTGTGATGAGCATCACATTTAGTGGTTGATCATCATAGTTCATTGCCCAGAAGAGAATGTCTAGTAACATTCTAGTAAATATGGCAGATTTATCATCCCCCGACGACTTTGATGGGTAAAGAAGTATAACCATCCTTGTTACCACACGGCACATGCCCAGAATCCATATCAAGGTAAAGCCTAAAAAACACCTTGTAGCACCCCCAATCCTGAATAAGGATCGTGGAAATGACCATGGTTCGAGGGAATGAGCTAAGGATCGTTTAGATCAAGTTAAATACGTTCTATGGTAAGAATAGGGTTAAGTCATAAGGACTTAACCAAAGGAGAGGGGGAGAAACGAGTTAAAAGAGCTAGACAAGTGTTTGGGCAGCTGGACCAAGTGTACGGCTAGCTCGACCAAGCTCAGCTCAGCTCAACACTACCTAGGTCAGCTCATTCAGCTGAGCTACCAGCTCAGTCAGCTGGACCAGCTGGGGATCAGCTCAACTCAGCTGGACTGAGTGTTCGGGTTCTGGGTGGTTGGTCCGGGTCCGGGCCGGTGGTGGGCCAAGGTGGTCCGGCCATGGTGGTTGGGCCTGGTGGAACCTTGGGCTAGGCCATGGGCTAGGCCTGGTGGGTCTGGGTCTTGGTTGGGCTTGATATCGACCCAATAAGGGTCTGGTATGGGCGAAGGGTTGCGTGTGGTCAAGGGTTGCAACCTATAGACCAAGTCATGCCCTTTCACCAACAAGTCGTGCATGTTCGTGGGGCAAGACTTACCCCCTCGTCCTCTATAAATAGGGGCCTTCCCTACACGTTTTTATCATTCAGTTTCAGAGTAAAATACTCAGAGAAAACGTGAGAGAGAGAGAGAGAGAGAGAGAGTTCTCGGCCAAAAAGAGAGCCGATTGTGGTGGTGATCTTTCTGGCGAGTGTAATAGTTTGGGAAAGGATTTCTGATCAGGGATGGGGAATTATGATAAGGGGAAGAACGTGGAAGACCCTAATGTGGTTTCCAAGGTAGGATATGGGCAGTGGGTTCCATGGTGCATGCGGTTAACCCTTGTGGCCAAACCGATGTTCCGATTGGTCTCATTGTTGCATCCGATCCCTCTTAGTCTAAATTCCATCCATTCTTCATCTTCTCTTTCTGTTCATATACGAAGGGGTGTGATGGTAAGATCATGGGTTCCGACCCTGGTCCTAATCGATCCACATCCCAACCGCAACCTAGACCAAGGGTCGGTTATGCGGGTCAGTCCGGATCGTGCCAAAGTATGGCCGGTTGGTCTGAACGTTTGGAAAGTCCCAAAGGATACGAGTTGCCAAATGGTATGAGTTGCCAAGGGTCATGAGTGCCAAAGGTAATAAGAGTCCAAAGGATGTGAGTAACCAAGAGGTACGAGTTACCAAGGGTTACGAGTACCAAAAGGTACCATAGACCAATGGGTGTCATCGACCAAAGGGTGCGAGTACCAAATTACCAAAGGGTGTGAGTTCCAAACGGTACCAATGGATGCAGGTTCTGTCCGGTCCATATGGTTCAGTCCACGGTTCATGAGCTAGGACACGTACACGGTTGTTTAGCCGGAGTAATGGGTTGCAAGGTCTGATCGGTTGTAATACCATTCGGATTGGGCAATGGTTTTACTCGGTTGTTTGGATCCAGGCCTAGTGCCGGATCAGGTAAGGGAGTCCATTGGGCTATTGAGTCGGATTTCAAGGGTGACCGATCGTACTTAGACCATAGTTCGGTTGAATGGACTAGTTCGTGGTCGATACGGTTCTGATAGTGTTTCTGTTTGTTTAATCTGGACTGTCTGCCTATTCTAAGTCATGTGGGGTGGTTGGTTGAAGGACTTGGGATATGGTGGATAGGTCGGACATATTATATGATTGTGTTGATTGAGGTTAACCATAGTTCTAGGAACCAAGCCAAGCATTATAAGATCTATCCGTTCTGTCTTCGGTTAAGATTAATGCTTATGGGTTATGGTTTCAGGATCTGAGATTGGTTGTGGTCAAGCCAAGGAGACGTGAAGATTCAATCAGTGAAAGGTTGTGTGGCGTGTGGCGTGTGGCGTGTGGTTCTGATAGTGTTTCTGTTTGTTTAATCTGGACTGTCTGCCTATTCTAAGTCATGTGGGGTGGTTGGTTGAATGACTTGGGATATGGTGGATAGGTCGGACATGTTATATGATTGTGTTGATTGAGGTTAATCATAGTTCTAGGAACCAAGCCAAACATTATAGGATCTATTCGTTCTGTCTTCGGTTAAGATTAATGCTTATGGGTTATGGTTTCAGGATCTGAGATTGGTTGTGGTCAAGCCAAGGAGACGTGAAGATTCAATCAGTGAAAGGTTGTGTGGCGTGTGGCGTGTGGCTAGATGAAGTTAGAGAGGAATTAGTTATTGTTTATGAAACTGTTAAGAAACTATGTATCGGACCACATGAGTTGGAGTGATACATATGAACTTATTTATTATTCCGCTGTGCTATATGTCTATTTGTTTATGAACCTCATATGCTAATATGACTTAGTAAATAAAAGAATTAAAATGAATCAAACAAGCAATGAAATGATAAAAGGCATTTGGTCCAGTTGGATCGAAAGGCCAGGATCGGGTCTTACATATCCAATCTCATCGATAAACTCATTTTACTCGGTCTCTATTTCCTCCTCAAGTTCTTCATCTTTCTGATTAAGCAGCTTATGATCATCATGTTTCAATTCTCTCTTCAAACTCATCCCCACCATATTCATGATCAGCATCATCTCTGGTTCATTGTCATCTAAATCCAATCTTTCATCTCTTCTGGAATCATCCACATAGTCCTTTACCTCAATCTCATCTACGAGTAAAAGCAAGTAAAACATCTAGAAAATTCAAGGCATACCTAAATGTATGTTTAGATAAAGAAATAAAGACAGATACCCAAAATACTTATGTATGTAATCATTAACACTGATAAATGCAATATTTTTTCTAACATGAGCCTTGGCAGTCTCCAAAAACTGTAATCTTTAATAAACACAAACGAATAAGTCAATAAAATATGAGTGGTCGCGTGAAGAGCAAAGTAAATTAATTTAATACATTAACATGAACTTGATGAGCTTTGAGTAATGAAAGTCTAATTTAGAAACGAGAAATCATAAAAGCTGAGAACATTGGCACATTTTATTTCAAGCTTTAGTTAATGTGGCGAAACAGGGTAGGTTAGATATCATGCTCCAAGCAGAATGTTAAAATTTGATTAGAAACGTGTTTGAAAACAAAATACGCAAAACAATAGCAACTGATGACAAATATCATGGCAAAGCATTAAACATTAGTATTAGCAGTGGGTCGATTATGCTAAGGGAAAAATTAATTACCTGCTAGACGTTTTGGGTTCACAGTTGTGACCAAAAGAACGGTGGGAGTGTCTTCACTCGATGTGAATTTCTTGTAAAAAGTTTTTTCAGACAGATCCCAAAGGCACAACTAACATGTCCACTGCAAAGGTTGATTTAAGACAAGGTAAGTTTTTTTTTTGACACAGACAGGGTAAGTTTTATTAGTCTCTCATAGAGACTAAGCTTTGAAATACATGAGGTCGTGATTACTATAAGAGTAAACACATACTCTTTTGACTGCAAATGCACCAAAACCCCACGGGTGGTTGTTATTTCCGCTTTGTCAAGGACGAAACTGTCAATGAGAGACTGTCCATTACCATCCTCAAGTGGCCAACAACATCTACAAAATTGTTCATGAATATCAGTAGAGGATCGTGGCCAAAAATATAAATCAGCACCCAAATAGAAAAATTAAGGTGGAGAAGATTTTATAGATAAGATAGATCACCGTAGAGGTCACCTCTGACCACAGTTAGCTACTTAGCTTGGAAATCTTCATTTGTGTGGAACCTGAACATGTCTGGGGCAAAAGAGTGGAGGATGTCGTCAAGGAGAGAGAAAACATAGTTGCGCTAGAAAGAAACAGTTAATACCTGATCATCAACTCTATAAATCTCTTTGCTTTTCCCAGCATAAAAATTAAAAAACTTGAAGCTTTATAAGTTGTTCATGCTTTGAGATGAGGCAGGTATGTTGGAGCACGAGTAGAGGAGATGAAACCTCGCATCAGAGTCTCATGCTGGAGTAAAAATCAATCAATGTTAGATAGAATGGTTTAGACTAAGATGGATGGAAAGTTGCAGATAAGAACTCATATCTATTCATCAATGAGGAGGAGCTTTAACAAATAAAGCTCCCATCTTTATGAATGTTTCTTGCTCCCAGGTAGGGACTAACCGAAATCAAAGCTCTGACTAAGAATGTCCTGGTGAGATGTTGAAGTAGACGGCGAATGGAGATATGTCGGTGGAGAGCTGAGATTTGCAGTGAATTTCATCGCCGTGGATAGAGCTTCTCTAGAGTAGGTTTTGATTTAGGGTGGATTAGGTTTAGCCATAGAACTTTATATAGGAGAAGGATCAAGCGGAGATGGAAAGAAACATTCAAAAAAAAATTTAAGATCATCATTGATTGAGAAGGTTACAAAAAAGAACTTTAAATCAGAGAAGATGAAGTGGAAGAGTTTGGAGGAGAAAGTAGAAGCGTGAAACAATATAGGCTTCTGTATCCTTTCTCTACATAGACTTAGTGGGCTAGACTGATAATTTTCATAGAATTCATACGATAACCCATTCTATTTTAGTCATGGTGACCTGGCAAAATCAAACCTTCTAATTGGTTTTATTTTTCAATCCGACGTGGCATAGCTAGTTCGTCACCTTATTTAACTTTTAGTATTGTAAGATAACATGTGTCAAATATTAATTTAACAAATGATCAACAGATTCAAAACACGCACAAACAATAAAAAAGAATTCTTAGCTACACCAAATATTGTATAATATGGTGATAAACATCTCAAATATTTGAACATGTCGATAACATTATCACTTTTATGTTAATTCATGCTAATGTACAAAATAAAAATAAATATAGTAAGATCTACAAAACCAGATTTAATTGAATTTAACACAAATACAAGAGGTCAATATGTAATTATTAAAACTTAAACTACATTTTAACAAATCAGATCCAACCCGAAAGTCTCTAATCTTGATACACACGTAAGTCTCTCAAAATGTAATTATCTGTAACACCCGTCTCCTCCTCTCTCAAGAACGGCGTGTTACTTATGTAAAATATCAAATTAAACCGATTTATAAAAATATCTAATAAAATATTGAAGCATTTAATAAAATAAAAGCAGATAAATTATTTTTAAATTTAGAAAACCGAAATATTACAAATGGAAATGTCGAATAAAACCAAAATAAAATACGAAGATCCCAAAGACACCAAACCGTCCAGATATCTGACTACTCGTGATGCTCACCTGAAAGGGGTGAAAAGAGGGGTGAGCAACAGGGGAGTCACTCAGTGAGGTATGGGAAGCTAAACCCAAAGTCCATGGACCCGGTCATAACACTCTGAATAAATATAATTTACTTTTAACACGTAACAAACACGGTACCTAAAGTACCCAAAGAACAAACAATGGTCCTAGCGAGATACACACCCGCTGCCCACTAACAGGCCAAAAAAACAATGCTGAATATGTGCCACGGCATCTCACAAAACACACTGGTCACAAACCGCCCTACAGAAGTACGTCTCCGTAGTCGACCACAACCTTTCACCTCAATTCTCAAGAGGTTTTTATAATTATATATATATATACATATATATATATATTTAATAACAATTAGCAAAGAACAAGCAATGTTGAACCCTCTAACACCCTATATCCGGTTTAACAGAGAACCTAATAACTAGACAAGCAAACTCTAATAGACTCAATTCACGAAGACGGAACATATTATAAATAAATTATGTTTATTCAAAATCTTAAGCCGTGTACGAGAAGTTTGGGAATAGCCCTCACCTTGGCCAAGATAGTAGACAGGTTTGGAACGCTCGAAAATTGATGTCCTGATGAATAGCAGTTGAAAGATTCATTCGTACTAATGATGTCGTTGAATGTAACTTGTTCCACTAACTCTTCTGACGTCTTCTTTTTAAGTGATGGATGAGAAATCCAAATCTACGTTGAAAGAAAATTCATTATACCCATGCAAAGCTACGTTTAGGAATATGCTATAAACCTTGCTTGTATCTCAAGAAACAAAGGAGAAGACATTTTAACCTTCACGGCGTTTACTTGCGACGATGGATCTTGGACCCCGATGACCTGAACTGCATGTCCGATGGTTCATTATTGATGACGGCTAGAACGGCACCTTAAGTGTCATGACACAATGGCCCGTCTCTTCTCCACGTCAACACCTCTCGATTGCATTACATATCTCCGAATGAAGCACCAACGGTGGCCTCTTATAGCATGACTTCCTCCGGTGATGACGTTTATGATCTTCAGTGGTATGGTGAAGGATCATGAAGAGATGCGGCAGCTCTACATTGCTCGGATCAATCCTATAGCGACGGTGACAACTCAGACGATGAGGTTCTTTGGTGGATTGCAATACAATATGCATTGAGACGTGGTGGTGTGCTACGACGGTTCTGGATCATGTCATGCTTGTCTCGTCTCCACGCCTCTCACAACCTAATCCCAACCAAAACTCATATCAAAGCAAGAACCATGTGGCTTGTCTCTAACACGGCATGGCGTATACGGTGGCACAAGCTTCCTCTCCGGTGGTGGGTGTCCCTCGGGAGCAAGTCGGTAATGATGGACGGGTTCTCTAATGATAATCTTTCATGGCTATGCCACGTCTCCTATGGAGTGCACAATTTATGATGGAGTTAGAAGAGCAACTAGAGAAGGAGAGAAAAGGGGATCGTGGTGACAAAGCGAGGAAGGCGGCTGAGATATTTTTTTATGAAGTTTTAGGTTTCTTCGTGGAGAAAGGTATATATGATACACATATACGGTCCCGTTTAGCAATCAACATAAATGACGGGAAGTTTGGTTTAGTGATAATTCAAATTAAACAAAATAAAATTCGGTTTACATAACCGGGTCGTTACAATTCTCCCTTGCTAATAAAGAATTCGTCCTCGAATTCAAGTTCTTGACGCGGTTTCTGGTTTCATCCTCAAAGTTTGAATAATTTAAATCAAGTTGAGACTCAGTATATTAGATGTCCTCCTAGATCTCAATTCTTTCCCGGCAACCTTTTACATATATGTCACTCGCTCTTGAACGTTTTTTTTTTCCGTTTTACTGAGATTATTTTTTTTCTGATGCAAACTGAGTTCTAGCTCTTATTGATTGTTACATGAAATACGCATGAAGGTCTGAAAACTCTGACGATAACCCAAATGATAAGTCACTGCTTGAATTCACTCTAAGATAGGGTGCAACCCATGTATTTCGGCTTAAGCTTCTTCCATCATTTGAGTCTTGCATGATCTCTGAAATAACTTTATACATTTTTGTAACACTAAATTATCCATAACAAACTTTAATTCCTTCATGTGTTTATGGACATATTTTTTTTAAAGATGTAGATGGGCTTCTTCTTCCCGGCTCTAAAGCATTTTCATTTGATCAACCGTCTCTTGAAACCTTACTGCTTATATGTCACACCGCTCCCTCACTATGGTCCAACATAGTGGTGTGAGATAAGACCAGCTGTAAAGAACCTTATATGGTGTGTATAACTATTGTATATGTGAACTCTGCATGGGGTAGATACTTCTTCAGTCTCTTTTTTGAAAACAAAAGCCATAATCTTACCTTCTTTAGTCTTGAGGACCTTTCGGAAAGCTTGTTAAAAGCAGTTATAAACTGTATCCCGATCTCATAAAATACTGACAATATGTACCATTACTCCCCCATATGCTGTACAACAAGACCTCCTATACAAAATCTCATACGGTGATATCTCAATGCTTGACTGATAATTGATATTGTAGATAACTTCTCCAATGGTAGATATTTTTTACATTTTACTTCCCAATCCAAAGTACAAGTCTTCCGCATATCTTCTAGAGGTTAACTTAGTGAGTGGGTCCACAATCACTCATGATAATTATTCTTCACGAAACTTGTCTTTAAGAGTCCAATGACAATACTCATAATCAACATATTCCATTTCCAATCTCGGAGAAGAAGATTTTGTAATAATCCGCAAAGTATTTGATGTTCTGCTTTAACCCTCTGACAAGTCTAACACTGCGATCTAAATGTAGCCACATCTTTTTTTCATTCCACTCCAGTTATAGTAGTCTTTCTGATCCATATAAATCTTTGTATTTTCTAAATATATGGGGAAAGGCAAATAGTGTGTTTGCTGTAAGATTTCCTTTCTTACTAGCTCGTCCTCTAGCACACATACTCATTTATGATAAAATAACATTTTATTTCATCTAGTGTCCTAGCTGGAGACTTTTTTTTCTATGCGTCTTGTCCTTTCCTTGTGCTCATATCCTTCAAAGTAAGTATGCCCGATCCAATGCTTTAAAACCAATTAACTATGTCTCCACTGTAACTGAACATAATCTGGGATTAATAAGTGTATCGACCAGCTCTTAAAACCTCCATTGATACATCGCTGCTCATGTGCCTGCTCAACGCACATGTCACCTAGTTGGCCTAACCAGGATGGTATGTGATTTCCAGAATGTAGCATATCAACAGATATATCTATCTACGATGTCGCAAACTCAAATCCTCCAGAATGAGCATATATTCAAGGCTGATGACCGGTGGTAATATGAACCTCCGTCCCATGGCAAAATAATTGGCTTGATAAACCTATTATTTGACAAATCTCCATCTTTTTTTTTTCAACTCAACTATCTATGTCGGTTCTAGACAATATGGTGATTGTGAATCTGGTGTTGTCCTTTCTCTTATTAGTGAAAACATTTCTTCTGACAAGTAGTGTTCATTTCAAAGATTCAAATACGTCTACATACTCCGCAGCCATTGGTGTATCCAGTAACTTCCGCTTCCCATCATCTTAACTATTATTATGGTTGCTTTAAAACCCTCAAATCCTCTCTCCAATAACTCATCAACCTGCAACATGAAGATAATTGAAACTCTCTTATCCGATTGAATTCCGTGGAAGGTTATTGTTGCTTTCGCTCCAGTGGTAAACATTTTTATCCTTGTGCAATCCAGTACCACTAGATGATGTGACAGAAATCCATCATTAGTATCACATCATAGTAGTCTAGCTCCATATCTAATAAATCTCCCATTAGCTTAAATCCACTAAGTATGACCGGAAAAACTTGATGAATGCATATAGTTTTACACTATGCCAAAATCTGAATCTGGTTATTCTTTAGCTCGAATATACTCTGGAATGACCAACATAATCATAATCTGATACGTAAAACAACGTATACTCCAATATCAACATACGCAAGCTGCCACGCCTTTAACCCAAAAGCGACCCCACGAGTTTACAAACTAAGCAAACCTCTAAAATAGACAATATACTCCTTCACAAGAGTAGCACATGCCAACCAATGGCTTATCCCTCATCTCATATAATCTCTTGTAACAAAACTCGTGAGCGATGGTTTGAAGTTTGGATGGTAGTAGAAATATCACACATATTCACTCGTGCTCAATCTCTGAGGAACGACAAACGAAATTGATAAACACATGAGCAACTTGTGAGACTTTGGCATCGTCCTTCTGTTGAACATTTGGCTGGAATACTATTAGCTGGAGAACTGATGACGGTGATTTTACTCATCGTCATAAAGAAACAATTAAGTTAGATTATTTTTATTTATTTATTTTTGGACAGAAAGGTGTTATTTTATTTTTAAAATTCCCCAATCCCATTTTTTTGAAAAGGTTGAAAACTGAATCCCCTAATCGCCATCCCGGGTCGGGGCCGGGACGGAACCCGCTCTGATACCAAATTGTAACACTCGTCTCCTCCTCTTTCGAGAACGGCGTGTTACTTATGTAAAATATCAAATTAAACCGATTTATAAAAATATCTAATAAAATATTGAAGCATTTAATAAAATAAAAGCAGATAAGTTATTTTTAAATTTAGAAAACCGAAATATTACAAATGGAAATGTTGAATAAAACCAAAATAAAATACGAAGATCCCAAAGACACCAAACCGTCCAGATATCCGACTACTCGTGATGCTCACCTGAAAGGGGTGAAAAGAGGGGTGAGCAACAAGGGAGTCACTCATTGAGGTATGGGAAGCTAAACCCAAAGTCCATGGACCCAGTCATAACACTCTGAATAAATATAATTTACTTTTAACACGTAACAAACACGATACCTAAAGTACCCAAAGAACAAACAATGGTTCTAGCGAGATACACACCCGCTGCCCACTAACAGGCCAAAAAAACAATGCCGAATATGTGCTCGGTAACACACGCCCGAAGACGATTTATCGACCTACAGCCGTGGCAACAACAGGTCGACTATGCTGTGCCACGGCATCTCACAAAACACACTGGTCACAAACCGCCCTACAGAAGTACGTCTCCGTTGTCGACCACAACCTTTCACCTCAATTCTCAAGAGGTTTTTATAATTATATATATATATACATATATATATATTTAATAACAATTAGCAAAGAACAAGCAATGTTGAACCCTCTAACACCCTATATCCGGTTTAACAGAGAACCTAATAACTAGACAAGCAAACTCTAATAGACTCAATTCACGAAGACGGAACATATTAGAAATAAATTATGTTTATTCAAAATCTTAAGCCGTGTACGAGAAGTTTGGGAGTAGCCCTCACCTTGGCCAAGATAGTAGACAGGTTTGGAACGCTCGAAAATTGATGTCCTGACGAATAGCAGTTGAAAGATTCATTCGTACTAATGATGTCGTTGAATGTAACTTGTTCCACTAACTCTTCTGACGTCTTCTTTTTAAGTGATGGATGAGAAATCCAAATCTACGTTGAAAGAAAATTCATTATACCCATGCAAAGCTACGTTTAGGAATATGCTATAAACCTTGCTTGTATCTCAAGAAACAAAGGAGAAGACATTTTAACCTTCACGGCGTTTACTTGCGACGATGGATCTTGGACCCCGATGACCTGAACTGCATGTCCGATGGTTCATTATTGATGACGGCTAGAACGGCACCTTAAGTGTCATGACACAATGGCCCGTCTCTTCTCCACGTCAACACCTCTCGATTGCATTACATATCTCCGAATGAAGCACCAACGGTGGCCTCTTATAGCATGACTTCCTCCGGTGATGACGTTTATGATCTTCAGTGGTATGGTGAAGGATCATGAAGAGATGCGGCAGCTCTACACTGCTCGGATCAATCCTATAGCGACGGTGACAACTCAGACGATGAGGTTCTTTGGTGGATTGCAATACAATATGCATTGAGACGTGGTGGTGTGCTACGACGGTTCTGGATCATGTCATGCTTGTCTCGTCTCCACGCCTCTCACAACCTAATCCCAACCAAAACTCATATCAAAGCAAGAACCATGTGGCTTGTCTCTAACACGGCATGGCGTATACGGTGGCACAAGCTTCCTCTCCGGTGGTGGGTGTCCCTCGGGAGCAAGTCGGTAATGATGGACGGGTTCTCTAATGATAATCTTTCATGGCTATGCCACGTCTCCTATGGAGTGCACAATTTATGATGGAGTTAGAAGAGCAACTAGAGAAGGAGAGAAAAGGGGATCGTGGTGACAAAGCGAGGAAGGCGGCTGAGATATTTTTTTATGAAGTTTTTGTTGGAATTATTTTTTGAACATCTTGAATAGTATATTTATATGTCAAAAATGAGTTTTATTTGAATGAGAAATGGAGGTCCAATGTGTGTGTTTTGAGAAACTTGTACAAAGTAGTAAATATACACATTAGATTTTTTATTGGATTTGAGTTTTAATCTTATAAACCAAATATATGTTGATCTTTTATATTGGTAAAATATAAAAAAGAAATTCATTTTAAAGAATATTATTTGCTTGAATTGGTCAAATAATAATAAATTTACCTCTTTATTTCTTGGTCAAAATGTGGAATGAATTCACATAATAATGACAAGAATTGATATCTCCATTAGTGCACCAAGGAAATTTCATTTCTTTGTTGAAAATGTAACTTGTGTTTCTCATTATTTTTTCTATATAAAGGTTTGTTAGCATTATAGAAAAAAAGGTACAAAACATTCAACAACAAAAGTTTACTCTCTCCCACTTAGAATAGTTATGCTAATATTTTTTTTTTATTTTGTGTCTGAGAGTACACCACAAAAATAGGTTCGTTAGCTTCTATTCTGAGTGATGCATGAATAGTTGAAGTGTGGTTGTATCCTGGGATTCTGATTGCGCAAACACCGTCACACTGCGGGCAATTTAAGAATTAAGGAAAGAGTGTCTCGCCTCCACACGAAATCATTTTTTGTTCATCATATTTTGGTATCAAGTATTGTGTATTTTATTTTTGTTTTTATCATTATATAAACAAATTATTCAGTTTGCCAAATCGTAGAAATGATGGTCCTACATTTTTAGGTTTCTTCGTGGAGAAAGGTATATATGATACACATATACGGTCCCGTTTAGCAATCAACATAAATGAAGGGAAGTTTGGTTTAGTGATAATTCAAATTAAACAAAATAAAATTCGGTTCACATAACCGGGTCGTTACATTATCATCCATCTACACAGAACTTAGCGTTCATATTGTTCCTTGTTGCACCCAAGGCGAAGAAGAAGGGAGACCGGGTTTGCTTCTCGCATATAGAATCATCTCGACGAAAAGCATGAGACACTCCTGAAAACTTTGGGAGTCTTTTAAACCAACAAACATTATCATTTAACAGAGACTCCATGGTATGAACTGCTCTGCTCTTGCTCTGTTTCAGTCTCTAGTCTCTCTTCTTAATCTTTTGAGCGGCAAAGAGTTTCAGAGAAGCCTTATAAGGTGGCGTAAGCCGCAGAAGAGTGATCTCTAGGAATTCCCATGTGGATGCTGGGAAGAGGTCTTCTTCCTCAAGAAGACACGATGAATCAGCCGTTAAAGGTATCGATAATCTTCAAGTCTCCGACGACAAGTTTCACCATCACCACTAACAATAATAACACAATGATTGTAAGAATCCTTAATTGTACTTACACCGTACTTAATGTTATTTTTTGTTTCTATATTTAGAGATGGAAATAGCATTTATCTATATTTTTTTCTAAAAAAAAAATTATTATAGAGCAAATTTATTTATATAATAGAGTTATTCTATTTAAAGAAAAAAATATAATAAAATAGAGGTGAGTTTAACTTCGTAACTATTTATGGTTAAGGGACATTCACGCATAGTTACTCAACCTATGGCATACGAAGACATATGCGTTTTTTCTTAAAGGTTCAAATTTTTTGTTTATTAATCTTGTAATTATCACATAATTTTTAGTGTTTTATTTTATTCCACACAATTTCACTAATTAGTTTTTGATATATCATCCATTTTACACTAATCTGATTCAACACACATTAAAGGTCCAGGTTCATGCAACTTCTTTACATATATAAATGAATGGTTCTGAGCATAAAGAAATAAAACATTACCAAAAAACTCCTAATTTTTTTTAAAAGGTTATATGGAAATAAACTCTAAATTTATAAAAGAAAATAAAATTTAAATCCTAACTAAATTGCGTGTAGCCCCTAACATTTTACGAACGTCTATGCATATATGCATATAAATTTTAGAAAGAAAAAAAGAGTAAGGGTTAGGAGACGTATGTCTGACATTTTTGTAGTAAATTTGGTGATATCGATCGAGTGAACATCTCGCTGATGGTGAATGTAAATGAGGAAGCATTGTGTGAAAGCTCACCATTCGGCCTTCTTTGAGATATATACCTACGAAGTGACCTCGAAACTTGCATTTTTGCCTCTCCGTGAAATTTCTAGGTGCAACTGCAAAGTCTACAAGCAGTCTGAAGTCGGGACTCTTGTCATGCTCTCTTGTATTAAGGAAACAAACTCTTATTCTAGTTGTGTAGTATAATGTAATCTGATGGGAGCTCGTAAGTGCTTTTTTATTGGAAATATGAAGACTGCTTCCAACGTAGACTCAATCTAAAATAATATATAACAAAAACCTTTGGAGCAGAAGTCTACTCTAAAGCTTCTTCTAATACTAGTCACCAGCCACAATAGACAAGGTCCCATCTCTCTAAACCCTAAACCTAAATCTCTCTAAACCCTAAACCCTAAGAAAACTATAATGTGAAAATTTCAAAGTATGATGTGATACCTACGCATCCTTTCTTCAATGGTTTGTATCATCTCAGCAAACTATACGCACACACAAAAAGTGAAATGACAAGATATAAGATTTGGACAAAGTAATGTTTGGTAGGAAGAAAAGAAATCATATATGGGGGTTCTTAGGGTAGGATTAATGCTGGTCTCTTAACAAGGAGTTCTTATTTTTTAAGAGACCGTTTCTTAATTTTAACTAAGAAAACTTAAGAACCGTCTCTTAAATAAGAGACATAAGAGACGTATCTTATCCAAAAAAAATGTAAAAAAATAAAAAATAAAAAAAATGACAAAAAAATTAAGAACCTCATCTTAAGAGATTCGGGTTAAAGATGGCCTTAGCTCAAACAAAAAAAAATAAAGGCCAGAAGAATAAAAAAGAAAAAGAAGAGAAAAGATTTTTTTTTCTTTTTTTTTTTTGATAATATAAGAAAAAGAGATAATTCGGAAGAGGTTTCTGAGTTGAGTTAGGAGAAAGATATGTTGCGTCGTTGGAAGGAAGATAGCTGTGATGAAAATCAAGTAATCGAGTAATTGAATTTTTTATGAAAAGGAAATTGTCGGTAGGAGAATAAATCCTTTTCCTTATCCCTGAGAGGTTTTCCTTTTTTTTTTTTTTTAATATGTCAAATCTCGTTTATAAAATTAAGAGTAGCCTCTGTATCTTATTATTGTGTCTGGAAAAAACGTAGCTTGATTGATGATGATGGAATCGCTGCCTCACGACGTGGTAGAGAACATCTTGGAGAGACTTCCGGTGAGATCTCTGCTGAGATTAAAGTCTGTATCGAAGCAATGGAAATCAACGATCCAATCACGAAGGTTCCAAGAGAGGCAATTGAAGCGGCGTCAAGAGTCAGATCCAGATGTTGTCATGGTGTCCACACGTACTGACGAATCTCTAAGAACAGTGGTATTGGGTTCATCCTCATCGGTCAAGATCCCTACTCCTTGGGATAAGGAGAACACAACAGAGTACTTTGCGTGCAATAATAGCTGTGACGGTCTCGTTTGTCTCTATCATCCCTTCGCATCCGGTTTTGTTGTCAACCCCACCACAGGATGGTATCATCCTCTTCCTCTCTGCCAATTTCAGCAACTCATGATCCAAGGAGAGAGTTACTTTAAGCTTGGCCACGGAATTTTTATGCTTGAATTCGGTAAAGACATATCCAGAGGCACTTACAAGCCTGTTTGGCTATACAACTCTTCAGAAATAGGCCTTGACAACGCTACTACATGCGAAGTTTTCGACTTCAGCGCCAATGCTTGGAGGTATGTTACTCCCTCTGCTCCTTATCGGGTTGTTGGTGTCGCCGATCCCGTGTTTGTAGATGGCTCGCTTCATTGGTTCACAGATTGCGAGGAAACCAAAATTTTATCTTTTGATCTTCACACAGAGGCTTTTCAAGTCATCTCTAAAGCTCCCTTTGCCAATTCACATGATGATCCTTACGCGATCGTCTTGTGCAACCTCGACAACCGTTTGTGCGTATCACAGAAGTTGTTGTCCAACCAAGTGATATGGTCCTTCAATTCAGGTAACAAGACATGGGACAAAATTTTCTCCATCGATCTGGTTATGACTTCTATTTTATATGATTGCCCAAAACTATGCGCCTTCCATCCACTAGCACTTTTGGATGGGAAGAAAGAGGAGAAGAAGAAGAAGAAGAACTTGCTCTTTTATGACCGTGTGCAAAGTCGATATCTGTTGATACATGACCCCGAAACCCAACCAGACCGTTTTGCTTTCATGGCTGAATACCTTGGATTTGTTGTTTGTTATTTCCAGAGTTTAATCTCTATTTGATTTTTTGTTGAATGCATAATGTAACCGTTTCTTTTCTTCCCTTTTGAATTGATAACCATGTTTTCTTGAACAAAATTAACTTTGGGTTTTGTCTCTTTGTCCTTGTTGTTCTTAATGTTTTTGTGTTGTGGGCTTGTAAGTTGTAACTAATCCTTCGTTGCTTGATTGATGCATGCTTTCCCGTGAAATATTATTCAGCTCTTTAGTCTATCTATATTGCCTGTGTTATTTATCCAAGATACTAATGGTGCTACTATTAAAGAGAAACAGAGAGTTTGGGAATTACTGTATGTGTTATTGACAGTGCCGGTCTTGAACAACTTAGCGTCTTAAGCAAAAATTAGAAAAGGCTGTCCTTCAGAAGATTCGAACACCGCACCACTAGAGCATTTACTTATAGTATTTGGCGCTTTAAACCCCTATTTCATGGGCTTAGCACAAGACGACCCTAGTTATTAATCACCAACTAGCTTTTCATATATACATCTCAAGTTGAGAGTATCTATACTCTAGTACAACAATGCAAGTAAACTTCTAAAATTATAGAAACAAACGTAACCAACGAGAAGAATATTTCTCCCATCCAAATTATAGCGTTTTTTTTTCTTTCAAAAACTTCAGTTACTGTTAGTTGACCGAACTCCAATAGCTATTTCATATGGTCTGAAACTTTGATGTTGGTCGAGTTAATATAATGATGACTCTGATTCCTTACTCCATTAGGTTTGCATTTCGATCTTTGAACTAAATAAGGTATCAAACAGACCTGTGTGTTGGTATGAAATTGCTTCCCTGCATACCTAACTTCCATGCCAGAAATTAAATGAATTTGCTGCATGCGGGCCCTAACAGGCTTGATATAAAAAAAGATTAACCCATAACCCGTTTATTAGTTGGTTAAACTAACTATATAAACCCAACACTTTTTTACAATATATCACTATATTAGAAAATATAAAAAATAAAGAATTTTTAAAAGTACTCACTATATTAGAAAAGATAAAAAATAAAGAATTTTTAAAAGTACGCGTGAACTTGTGCTTACATATAATTTTATGATACAATGAAACATATATAATTATCACACTTATACATGAATGGATCATATATATATATATATATATATATATATATATATTTGTTAGTGCTTATTATAATTATTAATAGGGAACGCGTCGTATATAAAACTTGGAGGTAGAAATATATTGGAAAATCCAATAAGAGAAATCTAACAAAATAAAAAGGTTCAATTCAATATTTGCTACTTTATATTTTTAACTTAAAAACATTCACAAATCCTTTCAAATATCTATCCTATTAAAAGTGAAGTACAAATTTAAAATAACCCTTACTTTTACTTAAAATTTACAAGAAATGCCATTGATACTATCCTTGCATCCAAACATCTAAACATTGATTATTAACAAGAAAAAAAAATTTGGGCTAAGCCCATTAACAACATTTCTCATTAAAATTGGAGATTTAATAAAAAAATGTATATGTATTTATACATATATATATATAGAATTAAATTAATTTTATTTTTTATTCATATTCATATAAGGTAACCAACTATATTTGAACTATAAAAAAAATAATAATGTCAATAATTTTTGATATAATTTGAACTTATTCATTTACAATAACAAAATCGTGTAACTTTCCATAACAATTTAGTAACTAAAATATATACTAATATTTATTATAAGTGGTTATATATACAAACAAATACAATGTATTATTCATTTGTATGATATATATCTAATAAGAATAATTTATGTAATTTATAAATTTAAATTTTTTAAACACCATATAATACATAGACACAGTTATGTCTAGGACGGATCGAATTTCTGAGGTATATTAGGATATACGGATTCGGATATGCATTCGTCAGATTCGTAAAATTGTTATCCAGATCTTGGATATTTGGGGTTAGGATATTCAGACTAAAATCCGAATACACACGGATTTAATTAAAACTAACTATTAATTATCTATTAGTCTATTTAAAATTATTATTTTAAAAAACTTTAAACGCATTCAAATTTAAAATTAAATTTTTAGTTATTTTATATGAAAGTATATATAATATACATAGATAACTATAATTAAATTTTAAATATTTAATATCCATCTGGATATACAGACCTAAATTTTACTATCCGAATTCGTATTTGGATCAGTCGAATCCGTAAATCACTATTAGGATCCCTGATTATCCATTTTTTAAGCGGATGAGATCCCAAATCGAATAATGAATATCGAATATTAAGTTTCATATATACAATTATAGCAAACAAATTATTTAAAATATTTGACATTCATAAAAATAACATCCGCGCGGGCGCGCGGGTCAAAGACTAGTTCTCTATTAAAAGTGAAGTACAAATTTATCTACCATAAAAAGTCACAATAGGTCCATTTCCATAATTACATATATTTGATTATTTATATTAATCTATTAAATATATAAGATTTCTAAAAATATTAAGAGTTATAAAGATATTAAATTACAAATCTGTTAAGAAGATCCTCACAAATCTTGCTAAATTGTTTTTAATATTTTTAATTATCAAATTAAATAATTTCGTAATTAATTATATAATACTATTATAATTAATTTTGAACAAAAATTTATTATAAAACAAAACAAAATAAATTTATATGCTATTTTATATTTTTTCTATATTATATTAAAATAAAAGTAATATATGAATTAAGTATGAAAATGATATTAAATTGATAAAGTAACATATTTACAAAAATACTTTCATTTAAATAAATAAATAAAATAGTATTCACCGTTTAAAAATATTAAAATATTAGTCACCATTTAAAAGAAGTAAAATTTGTAAATTATGCAATATTAATATAAAATAGAATAAATTGTTAATATATGTTAAAATTTTATATCTAGAACTATATATTATCTATTTATTTATTTTAAATTTACAATAATATATTATCTAAATATGGTTACATAAAAAGATAATAGAATATAGCTAATATTTAATTTAAGTGCTATTTACAAAATATACTATCCGAAAATTTTAATTGTTTTAATTCATTTAAGATACTAAAAAGTAATTATAATTATAAATTTAACAGTTAATATTAATTATGACAAAATATGTTAAAAAATTATAAATAATCTCATCAAAATTATCAATTTTTTATATAAAACGATCATTAGCTTAGTAACAAAGAAAATCAAATATAGTTTTTTAAATTCAAAATTATAAAAATGAAAAGTTACCCGCACGGAAGTAAGAGTCAAAGTCTAGTCTAATCTATTAAAAATAGAGTCCTATTTTTTATCTACTTACAAATAGTCTAAGGGCGTGACTGGTTTTCCCGCTACCACCCGCAAACGCAGCTTTTGCGGTTGGTAGCGGTTGTTGGTGTTTTGCAACAATCATACAAAACGCTATAAATCACTTCAAATCGCTTCTAACCGCTATAAACCTCTAAAATTCAAAAGCTGGTTCCAGCTAGCGTTTGCGGCTGCGGGCGATTGCGGGAGGATCAAAAAATTATTATTTTTTTCAAAAAAACTATATAATAAAAAATAAATACTATTTTAATTAAAATTTAAAATTGAAATAATAAAAATAATATATATATATATATATTATATTTTAATTTATATTATTAAACTTTAAAGAAAAATATTTCTATATTTTTTTAAAAAATATATATAATTTTATAAATATAATTTTTATATTTATTATAATAATATGATTTTCAATATTTTTATAATTATATAAAATATAAATATTGTTCATTTATATTTAATCACTTTTGCGTTTGGTAGTTAACCAGTCATAAGTATCTCGCAAACGCAACAACTTTTAACCGCTTTAATAGTCGTCCAAATCTATTAATAACGCATAAAACCACAACCACCCGCATCCGCAAACGCCCGCAACCGCAGCCGCAACCGCTGCGGTTACACCAGTCAGCCCCTAAGTTGAACCATTGCAATTAACTAGGTTTCTTATTATTTTTACTTTTACTTAACTTAATTATTATTAAATATATACACCAACCTAAAATTAAGAAACTAAAAACTAATCTATTAATTTTAATTTATTATATTAAAAATGTACATATTTGGTTTTGGTTTTAATTTGTACCACATCCTAAAATTTATATAGTAATCATGTATCATTCACATTTGGGTTATATTGTTTGAGTTGAGATATATTCAAAGTTAAATTCAAATATTATCTCATCAGAAAAGATACCGACGTCGATTTAAATCATATTTGGGGTTCTTAGCCCAAAAAAAAAAAGAAAAAAAGCCCAGAAGAATAAAAAGGAAAAAGAAGAAGGAGATTCTGAGTTGAGTTAGGAGAAAGATATGTTGTGTCGGTAGGAGAATAAATCCTTTTCCTTATCCCTGAGAGGTTTTCCTTTTTTTTTTTTTTAATATGTCAAATCTCGTTTATAAAAGTAAGAGTAGCCTCTGTATCTTATTATTGTGTCTGGAAAAAAACGTAGCTTGATTGATGATGATGGAATCGCTGCCTCACGACGTGGTAGAGAACATCTTGGAGAGACTTCCGGTGAGATCTCTGCTGAGATTAAAGTCTGTATCGAAGCAATGGAAATCAACGATCCAATCACGAAGCTTCCAAGAGAGGCAATTGAAGCGGCGTCAAGAGTCAGATCCAGATGTTGTCATGGTGTCCACACGTACTGACGAATCTCTAAGAACAGTGGTATTGGGTTCATCCTCATCGGTCAAGATCCCTACTCCTTGGGATAAGGAGAACACAACAGAGTACTTTGCGTGCAATAATAGCTGTGACGGTCTCGTTTGTCTCTATCATCCCTTCGCATCCGGTTTTGTTGTCAACCCCACCACAGGATGGTATCATCCTCTTCCTCTCTGCCAATTTCAGCAACTCATGATCCAAGGAGAGAGTTACTTTAAGCTTGGCCACGGAATTTTTATGCTTGAATTCGGTAAAGACATATCCAGAGGCACTTACAAGCCTGTTTGGCTATACAACTCTTCAGAAATAGGCCTTGACAACGCTACTACATGCGAAGTTTTCGACTTCAGCGCCAATGCTTGGAGGTATGTTACTCCCTCTGCTCCTTATCGAGTTGTTGGTGTCGCCGATCCCGTGTTTGTAGATGGCTCGCTTCATTGGTTCACAGATTGTGAGGAAACCAAAATTTTATCTTTTGATCTTCACACCGAGGCTTTTCAAGTCATCTCTAAAGCTCCCTTTGCCAATTCACATGATGATCCTTACGCGATCGTCTTGTGCAACCTCGACAACCGTTTGTGCGTATCACAGAAGTTGTTGTCCAACCAAGTGATATGGTCCTTCAATTCAGGTAACAAGACATGGGACAAAATTTTCTCCATCGATCTGGTTATGACTTCTATTTTATATGATTGCCCAAAACTATGCGCCTTCCATCCACTAGCACTTTTGGATGGGAAGAAAGAGGAGGAGAAGAAGAAGAAGAAGAAGAACTTGCTCTTTTATGACCGTGTGCAAAGTCGATATCTGTTGATACATCACCCCGAAACCGAACCAGACCGTTTTGCTTTCATGGCTGAATACCTTGGATTTGTTGTTTGTTATTTTCAGAGTTTAATCTCTATTTGATATTTTGTTGAATGCATAATGTAACCGTTTCTTTTCTTCCCTTTTGAATTGATAACCATATTTTCTTGAACAAAATTAACTTTGGGTTTTGTCTCTTTGTCCTTGTTGTTCTTAATGTTTTTGTGTTGTGGGCTTGTAAGTTGTAACTAATCCTTCGTTGCTTGATTGATGCATGCTTTCCCGTGAAATATTATTCACCTCTATAGTCTATCTATATTGCCTGTCTTATTTATCCAAGATACTAATAGTGCTACTATTAAAGAGAAACAGAGAGTTTGGGAATTACTGTATGTATTATTGACAGTACCTGTCTTGCACAACTTAGCATCTTAAGCAAAAAATTAAAAAAGGCTGGGTTCGAACACAGCACCACTAGAACATTTAAAAACCCTCAACCAACTATACAAAGAACCTAGATTAATGGCACTCCAAAATTTGTTTATAACATTTGGTAGAAAGGCCCTCGTTATTGACCACCAATAAACCTTACATATATACATCTCAAGCTAAGAGTATCTAGGAGAGTATCTACACTCTAGTACAACAGTGCAGGTAAACTCCTAAAATATAGAAACAAACGTAGCCAATGACAAGAATATTTCTCCCATCCAAATCATATCGTTTTCTTTTTCCAAAAACTTTAGTTACTGTTAGTTGACCAAACTCCAATAGCTATTTCATCTGGTCTTAAGCTTCGATGCTGGTCGAGTTAATATAATGATGATTTTGATTCCTGATTTTGTTAGGTTTGCATTTCGATAAACTATGTAAGGTATCAAACACAATTGTGTGCTGGTATGAAATTACTTTCCATGCATACCTAACTTTCATACCAGGGATGTTAAATGGATTTGCTACCCGCAAGTCCTAACGGACTTGATATAAAAAATTGAACCCGTGATCCGTTTATTAATTGGTTAAACTAAACGGATCCACACAAAGGCTAGCCCGTTAAAATCTTTCACACTCGAGTTTCAAATGGTCAGTCATGTCCAAAGTAGAAAGCTTTGCTTGGGATCCACATAATGAACATTCCTTTGTAGTGCGTTACATTTTAAATCATCTAAAATATGATTTTCTTAGCGGTTTTAAAGACTTATTGGTTTTCATTTGTTTCACTTCTTTATAGGTAAGTCTTAAAAATGGAACTGTAAAGGGTTTCGATGTACGTCAAACCTCAAATTCAACCTCTGATTTAAAACCAAGTTACACTCTCCAAGTACATCACAAACCAGCCACCTGCGACTCATACAATATTCGGCGACTAATGTAAGTAAATTGTTAGTAACATTCCTTATCTATCAGATGGCAACCAAGATTTATATAAGAATTTAATGGTATCAAAATCTTAGTGGTTTATTGATAAGTTCTTTTCATGTTTTAGACAGCCAATTTGATACGTAAAATTTGGAAACCACAATTTAATAGAGGAAAAACATCTCATATATCTATCAAGGTTTTTTTAATAACTGAACACCGACTCCTACTCTCTCTTGTATCTTTCGTCTTTGTTGTGTGTGGTTTAGTTGTTCTCACTTCTCACATTGTTCTGGATTAACAACTTTTGGCAACGGGATCTATGGACAAAACTGTCAAGCTTTGGGATCTTTAGACCACAAGCCTTCATGCATTGCTTCTTACATACCAAACGCTGTAAGAACCAATTGTTACCGATATGTTTTTAGATTCGTTCTTCGTTAACCTCTCTATCCATCTTCACATATTCAGTGTCACTTACCTGAAGTTTAATCTTCATCGGCCAACTCTGGTTAAGCTTTGCATAGAAAGTTGTGTTTTTTCCTTAACCACTTAAATAATTTCTTTCAAAAATATCGACAGAAGCCATTGATTTGTCTGATTAGAAATTAAAATTGCATTACCCTTTCAAAGTGAGAGTCAATAGAATCATGGTAAATAAATTATAAATTACATTGAATGCAGGTAGAAATGAATTTATAGCATCTTCAGTCAAATTTTCTTTACAGGTTACAGTTTCTAAAATTGTGTGATCACGAAGTAGTGGGAGAATAGTTTAAATAAATAAGTAGTGCAGAAGATAGGAGATATATTAAGGACTTTTGTTTTATTTTTTATTTTATTTTATATGGAAATAAATAGATATCAGTTGCTAAAATTGTTGTTTTTTGCATTTAAGTTTAACTTTTATATTTATAGATTTTTTTAAATTGTTAAATATATGGCATGTATCAAAATTTTATTGGTCATGTAACTTGTGTTTTGGTATATAAAGAATTGTTGCACAAATACAACTAAAATATTAACATTACAATTGAGTTTGGAATTTCTCTTAGTCTTTTTGTTTTTCTCCATGTATATATTTTTGTAATACTCTTTTTTCTATTATTTTTTCCTTTCTAATGATATATTTCTATATTTTTGTGAGAAAATATACAAACTTTTTGTAATATTATATGAGAAAGATAAAAAATAACAGTATATGTTGATCTCAAAATTACAAATAATATCTCTATAAAATTATAAAGCATTTTTTAAAATAAAAAAAAAACTAATTTGAGATCTGGTTTTGATTTAGAGAGTAATATAAGGGCAATTCTTTTAAATAGTCATTATTATTTTTTATCAACAAAATGTTTTTTTTTAAAATTGACAGAAATATTTTTATTATTTATTTTGTTTTATATGGAAAAACAACTCCTAAAAGTCATAAGATATGATTGTAATAAAGTCCATTATAAAGAAAAAGAAAGCCCATTATAAAGCCCACAATATTGGGCTCTCACAAAAGTGTTGATTGAAAGAACGATGGTTTCACAGAGCAGAGGAGAGGAAGCACGATTTACCAAGGCTGACGACGAACCCCATTCAGCTTTTCGTTCGATCTCGCTCTCCCTCAGGCGATGAGTTCCAACACGGCGTCGTCCAGTGCCGGATCGGGAGATTCTTCCGCCGCCAGGAAGAATTCGAAGCGGCCAAAGTGTATTATTCCTCTACCTTATTGTTGACTTTTGGGTCTTAATCGATTTGGAATTTTATTTAGATCTGTCAAAATGTGTTTCTAGGTCACATATTCGATCGCTGTTTGTGAAAACGATCTTTGGACATCCTTCTTTCACTATTTTAATTGTCTCAAATTCTTCTTTTTTAGTTTTATCAAAATCGTCGTTGGGGTGTTTTTTCTTCAACTAGAAGAGATTATGGCTAAACTGTGAGATTTTTGTTCGCAAATGATTCATTGCAGATTCCAAGTTCACACAGCAGGAGCTTCCAGCTTGCAAGCCTATTCTTACGCCTGGCTGGGTAAAGCTTCTTCCTTTTAATCATTTCGAATCTCTATTCATCTTTCACGCCCCTTTTTTCTGCAGGTCATTTCGACATTTTTGATCGTCAGTGTCATCTTTATCCCCCTTGGAGTTATCTCTCTTTTCGCTTCTCAGGATGTACGACGTGTCAACGCCCCTTTCCTACTCATCAAATTGCCTTCCCTTTCTCACGTGTGTTTCGTTCTAGGTTGTGGAGATTGTTGATCGCTATGATAATGATTGCATTCCTGCACCTGCTAGGACTAACAAGGTTGCATTTATTCAAGGAGCTGCACCTAAAGCTTGTAACCGAACTCTAACAGTCAGTCCCCTATGCATCAACGTTTTCTTTTTGCTCTTCTTGCATTTTGTTGTTTACTTTCTCTCGCCCTTCTTAGGTTACCAAGCGTATGAAGCAGCCTATCTATGTTTACTACCAGCTTGAGAACTTCTACCAGAATCACCGAAGGTATTCATCTTGACAACCAAACCTTAAGAGTCAATGTAGTTTTGGCTTGGTGGCAGTATTTCTTCTTTGTATCGGAACCAATTCTTTGACCTAGAGTGGAAGGTGTGGGTTCTTTATGGATATGTAGGAGGGTACAAGTGTACCACTGTGTGAATCTATCCAGCTTAGATTTTTTTTTGTATAGCTCTAATCGATCAGTGTCTATGAACAGGTATGTGAAAAGCCGAAGTGATTCACAGCTGAGAAGTCCAAAATTTGAGAATCAAATTAGCGCATGCAAGCCTGAGGATGATGCTGGTGGGCAGCCGATTGTGCCATGTGGTCTCATTGCTTGGAGTCTGTTTAATGATACATACACTTTATCAAGAAATAATACACCCCTAGCTGTGAACAAAAAAGGCATTGCGTGGAAGAGCGACAAGGAGCACAAGTTTGGGAACAAAGTCTTCCCCAAGAATTTTCAAAAGGGGAATCTCACAGGTGGTGCCACTCTAGATCCAGATATACCGGTAAAACCTTAATACTAGACATGAGTCCATTGATATCAACGTGGATGCTTAGCAACTTGACTGTCCATATCTTTCTTGCTCTTTTCAGCTTAGTGAACAAGAAGATCTCATCGTGTGGATGAGAACGGCAGCATTGCCAACATTTAGAAAACTTTACGGAAAGATAGAGACCGACCTTGAGAATGGTGACACCATACAGGTTACGCTGCAGAACAACTATAACACTTACAGTTTTAGTGGGAAGAAGAAGCTTGTTTTGTCGACAACGAGCTGGCTGGGTGGGAAGAACGATTTCCTCGGCATTGCTTACCTGACAGTTGGCGGGATCTGCTTCTTTTTGGCCCTGGCATTTACCATCATGTACCTTGTGAAACCCAGGTACGAAGATCCCTTCAAATGTAATTTCTTTTGTCCTATATTCTAAACCCTGATTGTTGAACTGTCGTGTATCTAATAATGATGTATTCTTGTGCATTCTGCCTACTTATCTTAGATTGTGTAACAAATATGTACTTATTTGGTTTCAGGCGACTTGGGGATCCATCCTACTTGTCATGGAATAGAAATCCCGGAGGTCGTTAACAAGCTTGGAGAGGGAGTGAGCTCTGATCTGCTCTGCTCTGCTCTGCGTGTGTAAATCTTGTGTGTTCATGTATACATACACTACTTTGAAATCCTTGGTGGCAAAATTCTTGAAATCCGCATATTTATTACTTTGTTGTTGTTGTTCCTAACATTAATTTTGTCTCCAACAAACTCTCTTCTTTTATTTTCTTAAACCATTCACAGCTTTGTAGTAGTGTGTTTGTACAACCACTGCAACTGAAAACCGCTGACATCATGTATAGAACTTGTTGAAACCAAAAACACAAGAGCTATCAAAGCAGCCGAAGAAGAATATTGGAGAGATACTGGCCTTGAGGGTAAGACGGTCGAGTGGGTGATAGGACGCAGCTCCTGCCTCCCTCACAACTGTGATCTTCCTTCCTCCCCTTGCTGCAGCAGCTCTCTGAAATGCCCAAGAACTTGCCGCTCTGTGTCATCGCCCCTGAACATGAGCATGTCATCATAAAACTTTCACTTCCTGTCAACGAGTCGAGATTTCTGTACATTCCTACCGCGTTGTGTAAAGCCTAGTATTATCCCCCTAATCCGCTGTGTTTTGAGAAACCCTAAAGGAAAACAAGAAGTCCAAGTCCTTTTTCCTTGGAGGTAGCTTAGGAGGGTCTTGGAGGACCATGTCCCATGTCTCTTCCCTTGACATAGCACCCTTTTATGAATTCAGTCGAATCTTGTTTGAGACCTTCCGTGGATCCATATGGTTGAAGATTACATTCTCTGTGGCGAGCTCGAGTAAGATGAATCAAATTCCTAAAAGAGTTTTGGTCAGACGATTCACTTTAAAGGTAGAGATATCCGGGAGGAGGAATAAAGAGAGACACCGAGGACACTGGTAGCACTTCGCATTTAGTGGGAATCCACCACCATAGCAGCGAAGATAAAGAACTCCTATACCAGCAGAGATGGTTGATATGAAGTGACCGTTTACGTGTTCGTCTCTGTAGAACCCTGTCTTGTATCCCCCCTAGCGAGATTGCGTAAGATACTCTATTTTTCCACGACCTGGGAGCTTAAGAAAGAACACACACTGTAACTATAATGAGCGTTTCCACCTGAAAATTAACTTGATTGGTTCAAAACAAGCCACACATTAGGTTTCTCATGAAGGGTGGTGCGTACAATCAAAAAATGACAGTCTGGGAAACCTTATTAAGTTACTGTGATAAAACATTTGTTGTTGTTTTTCACTACTAAATAAAACTGTGATTTTATGTGTCTGAGAGTTCTCCGAATTAAAAAAAAAAGCCAATTATTATCAACATAAGAAAATACAAAAGACAGCATAGCAGACACTCAAGGTAAGAAAATTAGCAAACTGACAGAATATGTGTTTACTCACTGCCGATGGGTGAAACTGCACATCCGGAAACCTAAATCGCGCGTCAAGTTACACTACTTGGCAGTAGAGTTGGCCTGTGGCGCTGACGGAAACACAAAGACACTTGAAGCAATCGTTGATGGCTGAAACTCAGCAGAATATCGTACTGATGTCAAAGTTATTTTGGGGAGTTGCTGTTGACCGCAAGTCAATGGCACTAGCTTATAACTTAAGACGTGTTCTGACTTGGGAAGGACTGAAACCGTATTACTGTGAGACCCAGACAGGACAAAACTCTGTGCATCAGCCAGAGCAAACTTTGCTTCTTGGAGCAACTGTGTCTGGTTGAAGATTGTAATGGCGTATGTGAAGGATTCTCCAAGAATTGCATACGGAGGACAGTTCAAACTCATGACCAGTGGTGATGCATCCACATTTACTTCAGGGAGTTTATGCTTTGTTGACACGCACGCCTCTTCTGTGTTACCTCCCTGCCTCCTCCATTTCAAATGTACTGATCCCAAACTAAGCTTTGGAGTTCTCATTGTTGGTATGACTGTGAAAACCTTTTTGAACTCTTCTCCTGGCGCAAGATTAGCAGAACCTGAGGTGTCTCCACACCCACCCCTCTGCTGAATCAAACATGAAGTTTTCCCTTGTTCATCATCCAATTCTATCGACATGCACATTAGTTTCAGTGCTATCTCTGTGCAATTTTTAGCACTGACAACTAACACGCTTTTTTCGTTCAGCGGCAAAGAAGACATGTCTTCAGAATCAGGGGCTGGCTTGATCCTATTGAGCAATAGGTGATCCCTTCTATATGGCAACATAAACCGATTGGTAATGAAAAGAGGCATCTTCCCTTCAATCTGCAAGCTCTTGTGTATGTGAACTTTCTGGGCATTGGCTTCATTGCCTTGTGGCAAATAACCCAATGACACAAAAAGCATAACAGGCTTGGCTCTATGCCACTTGATTTCTAATTTGCAGGACCATGATTCCCCTTCCTTCAGGTCTGGAACAGAAACCAGCCCAAATGATTGCTGTATTTTCTTTATGTTCCCTGTTTCAGACTCAGATTCATCATTGCCCTCTGCGCCATCAATACCACAAATTTCCACATGATGGCTTTCTAAAGAGAATGGTTCTGCTTCTCTTGGGCTAAACAAACCACCACCACCAACATCAACTAGATTGATCTTCAATTCACCACTGTATACGGCATGACCCTTTGAGGTTACCACAATAGGCATCGTAAAGTCTTCTCCAACCAGGGCAGGACCAGAGGCCCCTAGACTGACGTCCACCTGTGGTTCAGGTTCTTCGACTTGAGTAGCTTTCTGGCCAAAGACTGCAAGAATTGGGTCTTTTGTTGGCAAAGACTGCACACAATTCTCATGCTTCCAGACAGGTGAATCCTCCATTGCAGCAGGACTCTCAGCTCTTGAACAGATCGTGAAACGAGGCCCCAATTTTGCGAGAACAGAAAGACATTCAAGCTTGCCGCTTTGCTCTGCAGATAAAAAAAAAAACAAATGTGAGAAACTAAGGCAATCAAAATCCTAAAAGCAAAGGGAAACCAAGTATATACCAGATTACCCCTTGATTCCATAATATAGATACGAATTCTCAAGATTCACATTCAGTTCTATTAATTGGTAACTATGATTTGAAAAGTCCATAATACGTTTGACTTCTAATGAATAGACTGCAATATGCACCAAAGTGAGAGACACATACAACACGCTTTTAATGAAATCACACTAACCAGGCTTGATTGCATATGTCAACCTTAACCAATTATTCGGCACAAGCACCAGCGACGGCTCATTCTCTACTTGGCTACCACTTTGCACAGTGCTAGACGGAGAAGCCACTAGAGGCTTCTGGGAATTCCTGACAACAAAATTGCATGTAGATTGATTGAACTGAACTTCTAGATGATCTATTTCAACTGGAAGCGGTAGATGAGAAAGAAGTGACAACGTAATAGAGCACAAAGCACGAGGCTTGATCATGTGCTCATGAAAAGCAACCGAAGCTAGGAGAACGGGTCTTAGAGGACTGACGAGATCAATCTCAAGATGAAGAGGGCTATCACTGGCCAATTTGAACCCACTTTCTCCCGTAGATGATGTCAGCTCAGTTTCAGGACACATAAGAGTAAACACTTCTCTATGTATACTTTCTCTTCTTGAAACAGTTGCAGGACCCCCAGGACCATATGTTTTGTTTCTCAAGTTCCCAAAGTCGTCACAAGATGTTACAGGCAGTGCAACCATTTCAAGGGACAACTCTACAAAATCTTTAAACGCACCAAGGTTTCGCGAACACTCTCTTAGGTAACCCAGTACCTCCCAGAGCAAAGATACCCAACCTTCTTGTCTGTACAAGTTTGCAGCAATATCAAAAAAGAGTTTTGCGTTGCTGGGATCAGATACACCAAAGTACTCCCGGGCTATTTCAAATGCACAAAAAGCAGCCATCCTCCGGGATTTAAGGTTGGTAAACGATTCATAAGATTTCTTCAGCCAAGCAACAATTTCAAAGGAATCCTGAAATCGCTTTGCTTCTGAAATTGCATACCGTATGTACTCTTCATCCGTTATACTGCAAAAACATTAGTTAATCATACCTTAGTAGGTGGTACCTTTGTCAAGATGTTTTTTACACATGTGGGGTGAATATACTTACAAGTGGAGTGTTAACGCTTCTCCCTTCTCACGTAATTCAGAAAGCTGACCCACATAGACCGAAGGAGTAATGGACTCTGAGAAGCCATCAATATTTTGAGCTGCTACGGACATTGACAACAACAGTTCCAGGGAAGATTTCTTATTCTGCAAGTAATGAGCAGCTAACTGCGAGGAGAAGAAGTTTTTTTTCCAGAAGATAAGAACATATTATACTTTCGGCATAGTGTACTAGGCAGATAATGAGTTCAAAAAATTGTGAGAAAGATGAAAAAATGTAATGGATGAATAATCCAGCATCTGCTTTGAGATAGGTGTATAATATTGTTTGGAAAAGTAGTAAACACGCATACAAATTTAACACTTAATGCAGTACCAAGTGTAGACATGTTCTGAGTACGAGTTAAATAGAGAAAAATGGACTGACCTGATAATAATAGGCAGGATAAAACTCAAATTCAGTCAAAGGTGTCTCTGCAGTTCCTTGGTTTAAGGATGAAAAGCTCTGAACAGTAGCTGAGCTTGTCTCCAGCAACTCAGCAAAGACAAGAAACTGTCTACTCATCCATTCCCAGTGGAGAAAAATATATTCTGTGGAATCCAACAACCTTCTCATATGTTGATTTATGTTGATGAAACCATAGGACCGCTTCTGGGAGCTTTCCACCGTGCAACAAAAGCGTTGATATCTTGAAATGCAATTGCTCAGCTATGGTCTTAATCTCGACCAAGCGTTGAATTGCAGGCAACCTAGTTGATGTGCCGATCATCTGTTTGCATCAAAAAAATATTCAAAACGGGAGGAAACCGAAGACATATATCCATATTCCATAACTTAATAAAACCAATAATCCATATATGTATGCAACGTCTTGGCAAGAAACAGAACATACTAGCGTGATATAAGTAGGAAAGAAAGAAGTGAGAAAGAGGACCTCGTGCAAGGAATGGTAGGCGTCCTCATAGAACTTCAATGCCTCACCCCAATCTCTACGAAACTCAGCATATACAGCGACCTAGCATCATAGGATAGCACGGATGAGCCTTCCTCTACACACATATACTTTGAAACAAAGATGATTGAGAGGTAAGTTACTTTAAAAAAATAGCGGACAATCAAATCAGGAGAAGTGGAACTTCTTTTTTCAATGCGACTTTTGATTCTCCTTGCTTCTTCTCTGTAATACGCAAGGGCCAACTCGGAAAATGCAGAAGCGATTCTGCAAAAACATATAGCTAGCGTTAAGGGAAAACCTGGGTGCAAAATAGTGATAAAGAGGAGATGGTACCTGGAGAGGGAGAGAGTGAGTTCAGAGTCGTTGAGGAAGAGGACGTACTTAGAATCTAACTCTGCACGCTTTCGCAATGCCAGTAGACGATCTTCGCTAATTACCTCTAAAACAAGTAATGAAAGAGTAATAAGCGGATATACTTGAAAATGAAAATGAAAAAGGAGAAAACAAAGGCTACCATGGGGAGAAGACTGGACCACAACGACCACAAGTTTGATGTTTTTGGGACGGATAACAGATCTGGCAATGGAGAGTGTTAATCTTGAGGTTGTGAAACAAGAAAAAAAAAGGAAAGAGATGGGGACGTACTTGAGGCTGTCGAGATTGGAGCAGACCTGTAGCCATTGAGTAGGATCGCCGAAGATGTGATCAGAGGGGAAGAAGGCGGCGACAAGAGCAGGGACCTTGGTGCGATGCTTAAGCAACCAGTCCCGTTTCAAGATACCGGAAGGAATGGCAGGAGAGGAATCGCTTAGAGGATCTCTGAAGGAGGAGGATGGGTTGATGTGATGATCACGAGCAAGGAGGAGAGGGAGATGAGAGAAGTCGGGGAAGGCGAGAGCGTTGATGGGAGGCTGCTGGGAGTGGAGATGATTAGTAACGGAGGAGTGTAGCTCTGAGCATCCGAAGAGAGCCACCAGACTTACTGGCGGCGTCCTGAGCTCTTCCGGGTATTCCTCCTCCATCTTACTTGGGGGATCATTCTTGGCCTCCTCGAGTCTGCACCCCCAAATACACATATAACAATTAGCCAAGTACCAAAACTACAAATCTCAAGAGTTGACTTACACTTGATTCAGCTTCTGTGTACCTTCTGGTGCCATGCCTCCTATAACAAGGATTGATAATATAATGTCAACAAGTCCAATATCATAGATACAAGTCTCGCGTTGAAAATCTAAAGGCAAATGGATGACGAAGCATAGATCAAATTGAAAAACTCGAATCGAAGATAGGATCTAACCTTCAATTCTTCTTCCCAACTCGGATCTGATACCTCCGACTGGAAGAGAAGAGCCCTTGTCTAGAGAGAGAGAGCAATTAAATGGGCTATCTCTTATTGGGCTTGACTTAATTATGATGATGTTCCCAATTGGGTAGAGTTGTATCGCACTCAAATCACAAATATGAGTCAGCTAAGGGCCAATCAATTCCACATCCCGGCGATAGAACCCAAAATGGCCTCCGTGTCTCCGTCGTCGTGTCTCAGAAACCTCTTTCTATCGCCTTCTCCTCCTCCTCATCCCATTTCCCGGCAAATCACTCCAATCTTTGTCGGCTCTCGGAGGCAGAGGCTCAGCGCGCTCAGGGAATGGCGCGATTACGAAGACGCTGTGAAGAGAAAAGATCTCGCTGGGGCTCTCAGGTTCCTCAAATCCATCCAAATTGATAAACAGCCTGAAGCCATGGTTGCAGCTCCTCCGGCTCATGAATGGGAGGTGTTAGATGCGTGTTTGAATGCAGATGATATGAGACTTGTTGGGAGTGCTTTTAGGTTTCTCAAGGACAGAGCTCTACTCCCCAACTTCGGCAAGTTCACCAATATTGGTACTCATCCTTCTTTCTTCCCTTTGATCAATCAATCAAAATCTCCATGAGAATTCATTCATGCATCCAGTTTTGGAGGGCCCAAGAGAAGTCACACCTACTCTCCTCAAGTCTGCAACTGGCTTGGAAGGTCTGCTCACCATTACTCTCTCTCTCTGTGGCGTTCTAAACTTACTTCAATTTCTATATGTTTTTGATTATTAGTGACTAAACTTGCACCCAAGAAGTGGGGTCTTTCTGATAGCTCCAGCATTGCCCTCGCTTCTTTTCTCGGTCTAGTCTCCTATCTTCTCTCTCAGGACATTGATCTTCGCCCTAACCTTGCTGCCATTTTGGGTCTTGCTTTTATGGATTCCCTTCTTCTCGGTGGTACCTGCTTTGCCCAAATTTCATGCTACTGGCCTCCCCATAAGCGTCGTGTCATTGTTCACGAAGCTGGTCATCTTCTTGTTGGTAAGCTGTTGTTTTTTTTATAATATATTTGCTTGGTCGTTTTTGTGGCTAACTGTTTGTAGCTTCTATATGGTGCAGCATACCTCATGGGCTGCCCAATCCGTGGTGTGATATTGGATCCCATTGTTGCCATGCAAATGGGAGTTCAGGGACAGGTAGACTACTTCTCGCATTGTATCCTTTAATGATGTGTGATTCTATGCCCCTTTCAGCTACAAATGCAACCAAATTTATTGTCATGTCAGGCTGGAACCCAATTCTGGGATCAAAAGATGGAGAGTGAGATTGCTCAGGGACGACTTAGCGGTAGCTCATTTGATAGGTGATTGCTAGTTAAGGTGTTTTTCTTTCCCTCTCATTCACAATACTGATGGTGATTCAGTTTCTCTTAGGTATAGCATGGTTCTTTTTGCTGGTATTGCAGCTGAAGCACTTGTTTATGGTGAGGCTGAGGGTGGGGAGAATGATGAAAATCTCTTCAGGAGCATCTCGGTACTCCTGGATCCACCATTATCCGTGGCTCAGGTCAGGTCTCAGTGAATATCATACATCTGATTCTGATGTCACTAGTTTCCACTTTTCTTGCCCCAGTCTACAGATTGTTAAGCATTGCGAATGTGTACGTTTTACTATACACTGCAGATGTCGAATCAAGCCAGGTGGTCCGTCCTACAATCTTACAATCTGCTCAAGTGGCACAAAGCTGCACATCGGGCCGCTGTTGAAGCTCTGCAAGTGGGAAGTCCTCTTAGCATTGTGATAAGAAGGATTGAGGAAGCTATGTCTCCAAACAGATGACTGAAGCACCTGCGATTTCTGTAGTTCCATTGCTCATACGGACAACACCATGATATAGAATGTATTGAACCAGACGCAGATAAACTCAGAAATAAACAACCTGACTGCAACTGGAATGGCGACAAGGGTCTTGTATCTTTGGATCCATGTTCAAGTAAGTTAAGATTGTATCCAATGAGGGAGATGTTGAGGACGTGATAGTAATCGTTCTCTTACCTTATTCACATGTTCAAGCAAGCTTTTGATAGCTTAAGAAGTTGGTTGTAAAGTAGTGATCACTTGAAAACTGTGTAGTTAGTTGCATTATTGTATCTAAACATAAAGTGTGGCTATTACAAGCTAACATACCCCACAATGATAATCATTCTCTCGTTGAGAGCTGGAGATTGGTGGATAAGATAGAAGTTGGACATCAGAGATGTGCTGAGTTTAGAAGAGTTGTGGTCATAGAAGTTGTTGTTAGGGTGGCTAGTGTTAACAAATTTAATTTTTGTCAAAATACTACGCTTAATCCCTTTGAAGATCGCTTTGAAGAGTTGTGGTCATAGAAAATGTGGTTAGGGTGGCTTGTGGTCATAGAAAGTGTAGTTAGGGTGGCTCATAAAACCTTTCACATGTTGATCTTCCACCACCTTCACCTCCAGGAGGACATCCATATTGGTCTGCAGCGTACTAGTTGATTTCAAGAACCTCGATCCTTTTAAGAAGCAGGAGGTTTTCAAAGCATAAGGTGAAAAAGCAATTTCAAAGCATAAGGTGAAAAAGCAAGGTAAAGGAGAGGCACAAGAATTGAAAGACCAGAATCTGATGAAGAACACAATAAATCCCTCAGCTTTCGTTCCTGGCTCACAGCATAGAACTCATCAAGAAGTGTCTATTGGAAGTGGGAATCTCGAGAAGGAATCCAAAATTGATCTCGTTGGCTTTGTTGGATGACATGGTAAATCTCATAAGCATCAGCCATGGAGGACAAGTTGATATTTGAAGTGCAGAAGAAGAAAGAGAGTAGATAATGGTGGAGAACAGTGAAACGAGAATCATTGGATTTCAATCCACACGGTCTCTGCTTGTAAGTTATAAAGACTTTTTAGGAAATTAATAAGCATAAAGTATTTGATATGCTGAAAGAAGTATATGTAGGTATAAATACACAAGTTGAAAGTATGTTTGGATGTAATTTTCTCCTATAAAGTATGAGTTAGCTACCGAGTTGATTAACTATTGTGCAATTCTTCTGTCAATGTTAAATCCATGGTAATAATTATTTTTGTCGAATTTTATCATCAATGTTGTGCATTGTCTTCTTACATCCGTCCGTTATAACAACAAGAGAGTAGTTGATCTGGATCTAAGAGTAGCATATGAGGAGTAAGAAGTGAAACATACTTGTGAACCGCGACAGATCACGCAGTAATGTTGAGAATGTTGACGGGGCAAACGGAAGGCAATGCAGAGCCAAGGACGTATCTGAGAGAACATTCAAGATGCAATGAGTAGCTCGAGCTGGATATATACCTTTGGATTAGTTTGTAGTATTGTAATTGTTAAAGAGTGTTATTAACGAAATGAAAGATACCCATTGACTATTGTCTTTTTCTCCTTAAAAAAACATTATCTCCGAGAAGGTGGTGACGGATGCGAACGCCGCCATTGTTGATTGTTGAAGTCTCCGTCCTGGATTAGTTGGTTAGATTAGATTAGTGGAGGATTAATTTAATAAGCAAGTTGCATTTCTTCAAAGTCCAAAGAAACAATCGTGTTGGAAACAAAAGGCTGTTGTAAAACCTCCGTCAGGGCTCTCATCGATGATGCATAGGATATGGCGGCGGTATCTCTGTCTTCTCGTCACCATCTTGGGAGGGTCGGTTAATATGGTTGAAGCTCAAAACAGAACCGGAGCCACTACTGATCCCGACGAAGGTACACAAATCATCGGTTGGGAGGATAGCTGATCCTAATTTTGTTTGACAATTAAGATTAAGTAGCAGTAGTAGTTAAGCGTGTTAATAATTAGAGAGTGGACTAAATAACAATTTTATTTATTGATTGTTCTAACCAGCTCGAGCTTTGAACTCCGTCTTCGCCGCTTGGAGGATCTCGGCGCCCAGGGATTGGAACATCAGCGGCGAAATTTGCTCCGGCGCCGCCATCGACGATAGTGTTACCGACGCCAACCCTGCATATAACCCTCTTATAAAATGCGACTGCAATTTCGTCAATTCCACAATCTGCCGCATCACCCTCCTGTACCTCTTTCGTTAAATAATTAATTAATTAGCATGTATCCTTCTCCTCCTCATTATTCTTCTTCTTTATTGATGCAGCAAGGTTTATTCCATGGAAGTTGTCGGACCTATACCCCCACAGCTCTGGACTTTGCACTACCTCACTAATCTGTAATATGCTTCTTCTTCTTCTTATATGATCAACACAATTATGAACCTCTTTTTTCTTTCAGGAACTTGGGTCAAAATGTTCTTACCGGCTCCCTCCCTCCTTCTATTGGTAACTTGTCTCGTATGCAATATATGTAAGCCTCTCTTCTTTCTCTTCCTTACCAACATTCCTTCTCTCTCTCACACACACTCAATCATTCATCACATAGGACTTTTGGAATCAATGCCTTGTCTGGCCCTGTTTCCTAAGGAAATTGGTTTGCTTAAAGATCTAAGATCACTGTAAGCTTCTTCTTTCCTTTGATATGATTTTATTTTTTTTTGATGCTTCCTTATACATATCTATCCATTTTCTGCACGCAGTGGTATTAGCTCAAATAACTTCTCTGGTTCTATACCTCCTGAGATTGGGTCTTGTACAAAACTACTGAAAATGTGAGTTTCCTTTTCATGTCTACAACTATTTTTTGTGTTTACAGTTCATACATGCAAACTTCAAACTTCCATATCATTTAGTATATAACAATACTTGTACTACTGCAGGTATATAGGAAGTTCTGGACTCACAGGGGGGATACCTCTATCATTTGCTAATCTTGTTGACCTGGAAGATGCGTAAGCTTCTTTTTACTGATTTTTCTCTTATATCATTATACTTGGATTACTACATCTTTTTCGTTTTTCCTTAATTATGTTGGACCAGTTGGATTACGGATCTGGAAGTTACAGGTCCGATACCGGATTTTATAGGAAACTGGACCAAACTTACTACCTTGTAAGAACATTTCTTTTTCTTTTTCAGAATGTGTTGACGGATTTGTTCCATTGCTCTTGATTTTATTTTCTACACTAATCCTACTCTTAGTAGAAAAGGCCTCATTATTTTCTAAGTTTGAGATTTAATACATCTTTTACTACAGGAGAATTTTCGGAACTGGTCTGAGTGGTCCTATCCCGTCATCATTTTCCAACTTAACTTCTTTGACAGAACTGTATGTGTTGTTCCCATTGGTGTCAGAACCATTCTTGTTTATAACTATCTCTTTTTCTTTCATTCCATCTCTCCTCCACATATATAAGCCTATTCTAAATGTAGGAGGCTTGGTGATATATCCAACGGAAGCTCTTCTCTTGAATTCATCAAAGACATGAAATCCTTAAGTACATTGTAAGGCCACTTCGATTTAACTTTTAACCCGATCTTTGATCAGACTAGTGTAATGTTGAGCTGTTTCTGATATATATCGCAGAGTATTTAGGAACAGCAATCTCACTGGGACAATACCCTCTTTTATAGGTGAATTTTCAAGTCTGCAACAAGTGTAAGTACATCATATGTCTGTGTGTTTCTTCAGTGTTATGATTGTTTTTCAGGGTCCTTTCTGTATAAAGAGTGTGTGTGTTATTTTCGTACTTAGATAATACGAAATGGTCTTAAGTTGCTGATAATATAATTTATTTCCTTCTTTCACTGCTAAACATGAATAATTTAATGTGTTACCGTGTAATTCGTGTTTGTTTTTCAGTGATTTAAGCTTCAACAAACTACGTGGACCAATTCCAGCTTCACTTTTCAATTTAAGTCGACTTACTCACTTGTAAGATGATATGTTTATTGCTTTGTTTTCCAGTGATTAAAGATGAAATGTTTTGATGTCTTCACTCGTCTTATTATATAGGTTTCTGGGGAACAACACGTTGAATGGTTCCTTGCCCACTCAAAAGAGTCAGACTTTGAGAAATATGTGCGTAACAAAAGTCTTTTATATTTGTTTCGTCTTTGAAAGCCACAACGGATCCCCTAATTATTGGAGGGTTTGTTGAAAACAAATCCTCCTGATATAGGCTCAATTTTCCGTTCCCCTATTAGTGGGCGCTTATTCAAGTTGAATAAGGTTCCACTCTTGGTGACACAGAATACTTGCCAAAGAAACTGTTTTGGAATATGTAACATGTGTAGATGCTAATCATTGTTCTTTTATACTAACAGAGATGTGTCGTACAATGATTTGTCTGGAAGTCTTCCTTCATGGGTCAACTTAACAAACTTGAAACTGTAAGTAAGAAAACACCACTTGTGTTCACGGTGTTATTCAATCTCGGAACAAGTCCTTGTGTATATTCATTAGGTTTCTTCATATCCAGCATGAAGTTTCCTATTTCTAGGAAATATATATTATATTCATAACAAAAACGTATGTTATATGTGCAGCAACTTCGTTGCTAACAGTTTCTCCTTAGAAGGTCTTGGAAAGAGGTGATTTTCGTAAATATGTTATTGTCGGTGCTTGTTCCATTATTTTATATGCTTCATGCAAACGGATGCAAGGATAGACGACTTATCATGTCTTTTCTTTGTTGTTAAAAGTGTTTTACCAGGACTGAACTGCCTGCAGAAAGACTTCCCTTGCAATCGAGGCAAAGCATTATGTAAGTGTAACATATGGACAGTGCTTGTGTGTACTGTTGGAAAAAATTGCTTATTATCTTTTTTATTTATTTATTCATGTCTAGATTCTGAATTTTCGATCAACTGCGGAGGCCCACCAATACGGTCTGTTAGCGGAGCAGTATTTGAGAGGGAGGACGAGGAGCTGGGACCAGCTTCATTTGTTGTGAGTGATGTTCAGAGATGGGCAGCCAGTAACGTAGGACTTTTTGCCGCAAGTAGTAGTAATGTATACACAGCGACTTCACAATCACAATTTGTCAACACTTTGGACTCGGAGCTTTTTCAGTCAGCAAGACTTTCTGCATCTTCCTTGAGGTATTATGGTTTGGGGCTAGAAAATGGAGGCTATACTGTAACATTGCAGTTCGCCGAAATTCAAATTCTTGGTTCTACTTCAAACACTTGGAGAGGTTTAGGAAGACGACGTTTTGACATTTATGTCCAGGTATGCAATGCTTGATCGAGCTTTCAGCTTTACAAGTTAAACTTGTTGGTGTAATAATCTTTGGCTTCGTATTTTCAGGGAAGACTTGTTGAAACGGATTTTGATGTACGCAGAACAGCTGGTGACTCTACTGTTCGAGCAGTTCAGAGAGAATATAAAGCAAATGTATCAGAGAATTACCTCGAAATTCATCTGTTCTGGGCTGGAAAAGGAACATGTTGTATTCCCATTCAAGGGGCTTATGGGCCATTAATATCGGCTGTCAGTGCAAAACCAGGTAATGATGAATCCTTTATTGTTAGATATTGCTCTTCAGATTTTCACTAGTGCCTCTAAGGATTAAATATTGCTGTCCAGATTTTACACCAACTGTGGGCAATCGGCCACCATCAGAGGGAAAGAACATGACTGGTACTATTGTTGGTGTCATTGTTGGCGTAGGACTTTTAAGTATCTTTGCGGGTGTGGTTATCTTCATCATCCGAAAAAGAAGAAATCGGGGGTACACAGATGATGAAGGTATACATGTAATAAGAACACAAACGAAGCCCTTGAACTGAACAATTTGGGGTCTTCTGCTTCAAAATTAAACATGAATATCATCTTTCAAATTGGTTCATTAAAAAAAACCAACTTTTTCATGCAGAGCTTCTTAGTATGGACGTAAAGCCTTACACATTTACTTACTCGGAACTAAAGAGTGCAACTCAAGATTTCAATCCCTCTAACAAGCTTGGAGAGGGAGGATTTGGGCCTGTTTATAAGGTATGTCACTTTTACTTGGAGATGATAGGAAATCACAATATAGTATGGGATATTGTTCCAAATAACACATTCTAACAGGGAAAACTAAATGATGGAAGAGAGGTAGCAGTGAAGCTGTTGTCGGTGGGCTCCCGGCAAGGGAAGGGACAATTTGTTGCAGAAATTGTAGCGATTTCAGCAGTTCAACATCGCAACTTAGTAAAACTGTATGGGTGCTGCTATGAAGGAGATCATCGTTTACTCGTATATGAATACCTTCCTAACGGAAGTCTTGATCAGGCTCTATTTGGTACGCTAAAAAACATGATTTATCGACCTATGCTTCTGACATCACTCATTATAAACTTGCCATCGATTTTGATGTTGTAGGGGTTAAGACCTTACATCTTGATTGGTCAACCCGTTATGAGATATGTCTCGGGGTTGCCAGGGGTCTAGTCTATCTCCATGAGGAGGCGAGGCTTCGCATCGTACACAGGGATGTGAAGGCAAGCAACATTTTACTTGACTCTAAACTAGTCCCAAAAGTTTCTGATTTTGGGCTTGCAAAACTCTACGATGACAAAAAAACCCACATAAGTACCCGAGTAGCAGGGACAATGTAAGAATTCCCCTACCCTGACTTTTGGTTTGCAACACACAGTTATAGATTTATAAGACATGTTTTTTATGCAGTGGATATCTTGCGCCAGAGTATGCCATGCGTGGACATTTAACAGAGAAAACTGATGTGTATGCTTTTGGTGTTGTGGCTCTTGAGCTAGTGAGTGGAAGGCCAACTCTGATGAGAACGTGGAGGACGAAAGAAGATATCTTCTTGAATGGGTACGTTCTTGCTTGATATTAATTTGATTGATCTAGTTCAGCACTTATCTGTAATGAAACACAACTTCAACGTAGTTGACTATGAATAGCGAATATGTGTGTTGTGCCCTTTAGTAAAAGCTGATATCTAGTTGTGTACAGGCATGGAGTTTACACGAGAAAAGTCGTGAAGTGGAACTTATTGATCGTGAGCTAACTGAATTCAACATGGAAGAAGTGAAACGGATGATAGGCATTGCTCTGCTGTGCACTCAGACTTCACATGCCTTGAGACCATCAATGTCACGAGTGGTGGCCATGCTTTCAGGAGACGTTGAGGTGAGTGATGTCACCTCTAAGCCAGCCTACCTAACCGACTGGAGATTTGATGACACCACAAGCTCTTCTCTCAGCGGATTTCAATTTAAAGAGACGTGGGCTTCTGATTCCTTGTCCACGAGCTTTGTGGCGCCTGGCTCCGAGATATCACCTAAAAGCGCCGACTCTAAGCCGATGCTTGGAGTGAAGATCAATGAGGGAAGATGACAAAAACCGTTTATCTGTAACTATAGAGATGTGTTTTGTGTAAGTGAATGAGTAACACTATTTTCTTCCTTTTGATTAGAGAAATTGATATCATTTTGATGCAATAATAGTTAAGCTCTTCAGTTTTCCTTAAATATGTTGAGAGAGAAATTTGTAGCGGAGTGAAGTTGATACTTTGCTATGAAAAGAAGAGTAAGACTTGTGTTCCCAAATTGCATGGACAACGTCTAGTCCTGGTTCCACCACCCGATCACTAATAAAGAGTTGTAAATGTCTCATGCATTGTTATCATGGGTTTATTGTTGAAAAGTTGGCAGAAATCACATACAAAGTCAATGAACAAAATGTATATGAGATAT
>CAJHQQ010002861.1:0-56050 GCA_905132885.1 Moricandia moricandioides
AATGCCTGCGAGTAGGAGAAGAAATAATTACACAAATATGTCTTGCAAGTAGGCTAGTAGCAAAAGCAATATCAGGTCTCGTGCAATTTGCAAGATATAAAATCCAACCAGTAGCGCTTATATAAGGTACTTCATGCCATAATATATTTTTGCTATCTTCACAAGGCCTAAAAGGATCTCTCTCAACATCGGGAGATCTATTTACCATTGAGTACTAAAAGGAGTCTCTTTTCCATATAAAAGCGTCTCAATAACCTTTTCTTATAATTTGATTGATGCACAAATATTTCTTCTCGAAAATGCTCTATCTGAAGCCCAAGACAAAACTTTGTCTTTTTGAGATCTTTCATTTCATACTCTTCTTTCATATGAGTTTGAGCATCATCAACCTCATTTTGAGTTCCAATTATGTTAAGGTCATCTATATATACAACAATATTCACAAATCCACTTGACGATTTCTTAACAAAAACACATGAATATATCGCATTATTCACATATCCTTTTCCCAATATATATTTACTTAAGTGATTGTACCACATGCGTTTGGATTGCTTTAATCCTTAAAGTCATCGTTGTAACTTGACCGAACAAATCTCCCTAGATTTTGCTTTCAATGCTTTTGGCATTTCTAATCCTTCAGGAAGTTTTATGTATATATCCATACAAATATGCAGTCACAGCGTCCATAGGATGCATTTCAAGATTTTTTGATGCCGCTAGGCTCACCAAAAATCTAAACATAACTGCATCCATTACCGGGGAATACGTCTCCTCAAAAACCAATTTTGGTCTCTGAAAAAAACCTTGAGCAACTAATTGGGTTTTATATCGTGTTACTTCATTTTTCTCATTTACCTTTCTCACGAATACCCACGTGTTCCCAACAATATTTACATTCTCAGGTGTTATGACTATAGATCCAAAGACATTTTTTTATTCAAGGAGAGTAATTCAGTTTGTATGGCCATCTTCCACATCTCCCAATCATGTTTTTCATACATTCTAATATGGACATTGGATTTGGATCATCACTTTCGTGATCTATTTCTTTGGACACAGAAAAGGAGAAAGTTCCATCAACATCTTTTATCTTATTCCTGATCCAAAAAATTTCATCTCGGGCATAGTTGATGGAATCTCATACTTCTATGTTCTCTTCTCGTCTTCGGGATTCTTATCTTTATTTGGTTCTTCTTGAACCTTTTCATTTATGCATTCTTTCAGACATTTTTCAATATCAGGTTCTTCTGGAACCTTTTCATTTTGCTCAACCAATTTCTTTTTATTTCGGAGATTTTTATCTTTAGAACGCGTTGGTATCCCCCTTTTTAACCGAACTCTAGGTTCATTCATTGTGTTTCCATCAATTTGTTCTTCAGGGACAACAACTCTTGATGGAACATTTTCAGCGGGTATATATGATTTCGTCACCCTTCTCGTATCTGTGAACACATGTGGTAACTGGTTTGCCAAATTTTGCAAATGCACAATTTTCTGAACTTCCACCTCTCGTTGATTCGTAGGGGGATTAAGGTATAAAAACGACGGTATACACCATGTAATCTCTCTAGGAATTTCTCTAATTCCTCCCTTAACGCTGGAAATTTATCCTCATTAAAATGACAATAAACAAACCGTGTCGTAAATATATCAACAGTTACTGGTTCAAGATACTTTATTATACTTGGTGACGTATAACCCACGTATATTTCCAGTCTCCTCTGCGGGCCCATTTTGTTCTTTGTGGCGGAGCTATCGGGAACATACACCGCACACCCAAAGATGCTGAGATGGGATACATATGGATCTAGCCCAGATGACAATTGTAATGAGGAGCACTTATGATCTACGCTCGGTCTTAGCCGAATCAATACAGCCGCATGCAAAATAAGATGACCCCATACTGAAATTGAGAGCTTTGTTCTCAGTATCAACGGTCTTGCAATCAACTACAACTTTTTTATCAATGACTCGACCATGCCATTTTGTGTATGAACATGGAGAACTACATGCTCTACATCAATCTCCACTGACTTACAATAATCATTAAAGTCTTGCGATATAAACTCACCAGCATTACCAAGCCTTACTTTCTTTATGGCATACTCTAAGAACTACGTTCTCAGCTTTATTATTTGGTCAATGAACTTTGCGAAAGCCGTATTCTTGTAGTCAAAAGACAGACATTTGACCATTTACTAGATGCGTCAATCAATATCATGAAATACTTAAACGAAATGCACAGTGGATGAATCAGTCCACATATATCACCATGAATTCTTTCTAGAATATTGGTGATTCATGCCAACTTGTGCTGGTGATGGCCGAGTTATAAATTTTCCTTGAGAACATGCATTACATGTAAATTCGTTCGTTTACAAAATTCTCTTTTTTTAACGGATTGCCATTTGAATTTTGCACTATCTAAATGTACTAGTAAACTTCAAATTTACTGTGGCATAAGACTCAGTCATGTTTATTTTCGTACAATATAGTCCAGAGGATAACATTCTTAATTCTTCCAATATATGTTTCCTCTCGGACTTAATGCAAAGATATTCAATGTCATATTTCCTCCCAGTCTCAATATGAAATCCATTTCTTCGGATATCCTTACAACTTAACAAATTTATATGAGACTCGGGGGAGTATAATGCATTACTTATTTCAACTGACTCTTCCAGAGCTCTTAATTATCTTTGCACTACCAGATATTGTACTTACGCTTCCAGCGTGATCTTTCATTTTGAGACTAGAGAAAGATTTCTTATCCTTAATTATCGTGTGTGTTGACGCACTATCTGCCAAACACATATCTCCATCCAAAGTATGGAATTTTTCTAAATTTAAATTATTCATAAAAAATGTACAAACATTAAACATGAAATATAAATAATGTTTTAAAAAATATAAAGATAATATAATACAATACATATTATATTACATCAATCTTATTACTCATCGATATTTTCTGAATCAACTAGAAAATCTGACATGTCAACATGAGTATCATCATTTAACATATGAAAGGATGGTTTGGGTTCATCAGAGATGAAGTTTGTCTCACTTCCTTTCTCTTTCGTTTTTGGGATTCTCTATGAAAATCGGCTAAATATTTTGGAGTACGACAACCAAGTACCCAATGACCTTTCATGCCGCATATGTAGCAAACCTAGTCTATTTTCCTTTTATCATCCTTGTCCCTTTCATTTTCGTAAAAGTCCTTATTATTTCTTTCTTCTTAGGGACAAAATATTCTTCTTCGTCCTCTTCCACGACCATGATAACGATTTCGACCACGTCCACGTTCTCGTCCTATCCAATTATCATAACTGGATGATGCAACATTTATTTCGGGGAATGGATCAGATCTAGTGGAACGAGCATGATGTTTTCAATATTGTCAAGAGTTGATATATTTGTTCCACTAGAAAGAGAACTTGCATCAAGTCCGAGTAGTGAATATAACCTTTTGTGCGGTACTATTGTTGCAGGACTACGTTTCCATGATGGAACGTGGAGAGATTTTTCTCTATCATATCATAATCACTTAATTTCTCTCCACATAACATCATCCTAGATGTAATTCGTGGAATTATATTCACTAATTCTTTTGTAGTCCTGGAACGAGAGATGGATCCACTCATGTTCAACTTTTGGTAAGATCACATAGTCCTGGTGATCAGACGTCTCTTTAATAATTGCCAGAGGTCCCCACAATCCTCTTTTGTAATATATTTATCTTTTAAACAATCATGTATATGGTGTCGTAAAAATATCATGGCTTTAGCCTTTTTCTCATCCGACACCATTTTTGAACTATCGATGGTTTCCAAAAGCCTTTTTCCTCCCAGGTGCATATTTTTACCCACTGCCCACGTCATATAATTATTTCCCGTAATATCAAAGACATTTATTTTGAGTTTTGTCAAATTTAACATGATAATTGTGTTAATAGAATAAAATATAAAAATATATTAAAAACAAGAATTTAAATGCATAACTTAAAAGAAAAAATTAAAGGCATAAAAAATAAAGGCAAAAACTTAAAAGCATAAACTTAAATTGCAAAAACTTAAAAATCATAAAATCGGAGGCTTGGCCATCCACATGATCCAAAGAGACATAGTCTTCCATATTGATCATTTTTTCAAGGTTCGAGGAGACACAATCTACTATTTTAACCTTTTTCCTTTTTATTCAAGGTCCGAGGAGACATAATTTTCCATGTTAACATTTTCTTTTTATTCACAGAGGTAAAGCCTACAACGTGTTTGTCTGATCATGAAGACATGACATATCTTAACAATCAGTCGAGGAAGGCAACACCTATCATCTTGAAAATAAACGGAGAAGGCCTAGCCTCTTACTCCGAAACAATAATAAAATTAAAATTATTAAAATTATTGAAAACATAAATTAACCTTACCTCTCTAGTATAACCTCGTTTGGAATAAGATCAGAGCTTCGTGCTGATAACGTGTTAATTTTTTGTTATTAGATGAAGGTTTATAATTAATATATTATTTTGGTATGCATTGAAAGGAACTTAAAAAGAGAGAAGTCAATTTTTAGTCAGATGTGTCTTAATCAAATGAGGAAGTGAACATACATATTTATAATAAAAGTAAAACTAATAAAATATGTAAGTTGGTCACTTCTAGTCGGTCATTTAGATGAGGATGAAATAATCATATTTTATTGCATATTTATCTTCAACATATTCTTTTTTTTTTACATCAAAAATTTATTTCATTACTCAGAGTTGAAGTAACCTTGTAAGCTAAACCAGAATAGAGCACCCAACAAAATAAAGTTCCCTATAAAAGTTCTTACGGTTCTAGCCTAAACAATCCGCAATAACATCAGTCCTCTAGGGATGTAGGAAATTCAGAAGTTAATGAATCTTCATTGTAGTGTCTCGTTCACCTTCAACTTTTTTGAAAATTTTGGCCACATTTTAGGTTCCCTAATCAGGGCAATCACGTCCTTGCATTTAGTTCCGAAGTTTTGACATGTAAAATGTTGAATCATGTTTTCCATTGTCCAAGCAAGTGTGTCGAGCTCCGAGTGTAAAGAAAACTTCTTCTTCTTTGATTTCGTGTACCCATTAGTTTTACTTGTCATGCCATGTCTTCCAAACCTTCCACATCCGCTAAATTGTGTTGTAAAAGTTGAAACACCGTCCACCAAACATATGTTTCGTGAACAATAAATGATCAACACTCTCTGTGTTAAACTTTTTTTAGTGAATTTCACAAGATTTTAATTATGAAGGAATGGTAGTTTGATGTTAAAAAAGAACCCATGGAAATTGCTTCATGTATTATTTCATTGAAATAGAATTGTTTGTCGTACTCTTCATTCTCAAAACTTTTCTTTTATGTCGTGTTCAGTAACACGAATACATTTTTTGTGCTTACATGGATTATAAATTACATAATATGTACATTCCAAATACACGCATAGTCCATTTCCTCCTCCGCTGGCATTTTTTTCTTCCCCTTATCATGTGTTCCACTAGGAGGACTTAGCAGTAAAATAACATGCTCAAGAGCGTGAATTTCTATTCCACCGGTCTCAAATGGAATAGTTCTGGGACCAAGTAGTTACTACTTTGGTGGTAGGAAACATTAAGGAACTTCCAAATCATGCGTTTGTGCCTTTTAGTTCGTTTGTGCTTCTTGGTTTATTTGGGGCACGGTCAGCGGGGTCTCAGACATCAAAAACACATGCCATTCATCATCTAACATGGCAACTTCAGCTCAATGACCTATAATACGTATGCAGTAATAAAGGGTGTGACGTGGGTGGATCTGTGTGCCTTTATGGTGAATAGTGCTTTTTAACTCTTGTCCATATCTTTCGAAGACGTCATCTATTCTTTTCGTTGTTAAATAAGTACTTATAGAAAGGATGGAGATGTTCGGCTCACATACAGCGTAAATGTTAGTTTGTTAATTATGTCAAAATCAGTGTCATATTTTTTTATTTTCTACTTTTTGTCGTTTTTTGAATAAAACATGGGAAATAGCATTATATAACCTTCAAAAAATTATAATTCAATGTCTAACTAAAAACCCTAATTCACCTATATAACGCGTCTCTTATACATAATATTTTCATATTGCCCTCACATACAACCGGTAAAATCTGAAAGGAAAAAAAATTAAATTAATAAAATAGTGAAAAAAGACTTGTGTCTCCTTTAAAAGTCATACACTATATTATATTACTTTATCTTGGTAACTTTGTAGAACGTGAATAATCTTCTTCCCAGATTTTTATCACTTGCAGAACTCCGGTCAACGATGATGAAGAAAACGAAGAAGTGGGTGAAGAAGCAACATCGACATAAGGAAGAAGATGACGAAATCGAAGAAGATGACGAAGTTAAGGAAAATATGAGACTGCAAAATCACAGTCGATGAAGAGGAAGAAGGAGATACTTACATATTTATGTAAAGTTATTGTACTATTTAGATATATTTTTATTCACATATTTTTATATTATATCTATGAAACAGAATAGTTTGTTGTGCTCTTCAAATTCAATAGTTCTCAGATTTGTAATCAAAGAATTAAGGATATAAAAAGATGTACGAAACTGGACTTGAGAAAGTATTGCAAATTGGGTCCCATACATTTTTTGGTGTATCGCCATTGTCCTCTCCTCTCAAACTTTCTACCCATAGTCTTCTTGCCTCTTCTAACTGTTTAAATGTAAATATTAGCTTTTCTATTATATTTGACAAACATAGAATAAAAATGATATTCTACATTATATAAGAATGATTTATGTTTTTTGTTGTATTATTGATATGAATCTTGGTTTATGTCTATTGATCAAAAATAAACATTTACATCAAGCTTTGCATTTAGTTAACTACACTCATAAAAGTGTAAACTTTATACAAATTTCTATTATTCTATTTATAATGATTATATTTTACATTTAAAAGTAGTTTATTACAATGAATGATATATAATTTATAGTTTAATATTATATAATATTATCCACTATTATAAGATTTTGGTTTTGGTTTAGAGTTTATATTTGGCTTTATAGTGATTGTGGTTTAGGGTTTTGTATTTGGAAAGTGGGGATTGAGGTTACGGTCAGCATTAACATCTTACATGTAAACATAGACATTTTATAATTTCACCGGTATGTACTATACTCTCTATTTTGTTCCATTTTTTTTAGGTTTTGGGTTTATATTTGTATTTTGACGTTTATAATTGGATTTATGGTTTATTGATTAAGGTTTAATAGTTAGTATTTGGTAGGTGGGGGTTGAGGTGGGGGTCAACATTAATTTCTACATGCAAGCATTGATATTTCATAATTTAAGCAATATGTATGATATTATTTATTTTGTTCTGTTTTATTTGGGTTTAGGGTTTATATTTGGAGTTAATGTTTATATTTGGGTTTTGGGTTTAGTGAATAAGGTTTATGGTTTAGTATTTAGCGATTATGGATGTGGTTGGGATATTCTTTATTATTTAGGGATCTGGATGAGGTTGATGTTTTATACTATTTTGATGATATGAAATAAAATACTTTGGATTAACTATGAGAATTAAATGGAATATACCATTTATTGCAAGACTATTCTATTTTTGTCCACATATTTACTAAATATAGTGAAACGTATGCGATTATTATGTATATGACGTGGAGTCGTGGATGATTTACTTTCGCTAAAATATTAATAGTTTACAGTAAATATTGGTCATATTTGATTTCGTTGACGTCATTTCTACATATGTTATTCACCGGTGACTTATAAGAACGAAGAGTAAAATCAGTTCAAATCAAACATAATTATTAGAAAATTCATTGCCACGCACTTAATTTCTCACTTAATTTCTCCTTTAAACTTAGTCATTTCGCAAATTTTCCCTAAAAATGTTTATAATCTTGTGGCTAAAAAAATATTCACAATCTTTTTATGGAAATTTTCTTAAATAGTTTTTTTTAATTTTTGTCTCAAAAAAGCTTTCAAGAAAAAATGATCGAAATATATATTTTTTTTTTGAAAATTTTAATATTTGTTTTTTTAAGTTTTAAACCCACTTCTAAAACTATATCCCATAACTATAAACTCTAAGTTTAAATTAGTTAAATCTATAAGTATAAGTATATATTTACACTTTTAATAAAACATCTTTTAGTCATTTTTTCTTTAGAAATTGTGATAAAAACTATTTTTAAGGATTTTTTAAAGTATTTGTAAGTTTATATTATATTTTACATTGATAAATGGAAAAGTGTACAAATCCACATCGCTCGCCGACGACGTAACCCTACAAGTATTTATTATTCCTCTCTCCGACTCCGACCATGAACCGCCGTTGATTATCTCCTAATATTTGTCGCCTTCGCGGCCTCAGTTTCTAAATCAGAAATTTTCTTAGGCTGTGGTTTAGGAAACGTAGTATCAGAAGATGATAAAACGATCCAGTAATTGCGCAATTTGCGAGAATACGAATCGTGCTTCTATCTGCAGCGTTTGCGTTAATCATAGGTAACATCGATTTTTCCATAACCTGATGAAATTGAGCTTTTTCGGAGTTCGATTTTTTTTCCTTTTTAACAGATTGATTGAGTATAGTACTTTGTTAAAGTCACTAAAGAGTAGACGAGATTCTTTGTATTCAAAGCTGAGTGAGCTACTGGAAGCTAAGGTTTGTGTCACGAGACTCCTTTACTAGTCTCTATCTCTTTTGTTCTGAAACTCCCTTAAGTGTTTAGGGAAAAGCTGATGATCAGAGGAACTGGAGATTGCTTCAAAACGAGAAGCTCTCGAATTTGAAGAATAGTCTTCGGGGTAACAAGGAGCAACTAACTCAAGGTATGATTTAGTCAACTCCAAGGATCAAGTACCGAGTTCTGCGCAAGTAATGTGTCTTATGTAATATTCACAGGGAAGGCTAAGATCGTAAGAGAATCTCGTGATGTCAAAATTAAATATGGGGTTCTTGATTCAGCTCGCTCCACGGTAGGAAAAATCAAAGCTTATTATGAATCGTAAGGGTGATGTAAAAGAAAGAAGAAATTTTGTTTTTTAATGTTTTTGCAGCTGGAAAAGATTAGAGTTGAGCAAGTGGACAAGTATTTTCCCAATCTAATATGTACGCAGAGCCTTGGCCATGTAAGGAACTAAGTATATATGTGCTCTGGATATGAAATCTTAGAACGAGATGTAAAGAGTTAGTTTTCGTAATTGCAGATGGCAATTTCATCTGAGCGCCTTCACAAGCAGTCAGTGGTTGTCAAGCAGATATGCAAATTGTTCCCGCAACGCCAAGTAAGTTCATTATTTGCATATTCAGCTACTTGGATTTGTGGTTTAACAATATATAGTTTTTATGTACTGTATTCAGGTTGGCATTGAGGGAGAGATTCAAAACGGTTCAGGTGATCCGTTTAATCTCATTTGCAATTCACGTCTCCCAAAAGGTCTGGATCCTCATTCCATCCCATCTGAAGAACTCGCTGCGTCTTTGGGGTAATGTTTGTTTTCTTCCTTTTTAAGGCTATACATTCACATAGTATGTGTGTGTGTCCGATTTTGTAAGACAATTTCTGACATGTGGTGTAGGTTGATGGTACAGCTTCTGAACCTTGTTGTTCACAACCTAGCCGCTCCTGCACTCCATAGCTCAGGTTTTGCGGTATGAATGTTGTCATCACATATGAGTAATAATCTCTCAGCAAAGACTTAAACTTCACTGTCTCTTGGTTTTCACCGCACAGGGCTCTTGCTCCCGTATATGGCAACGAAATTCGTATTGGGACGCACGTCCTTCTACTCGAAGGTACAATCGTTTTCCCTTTTCCGAAACCTCATGCTAGATTAAATGAAACTAAACAATGCATCCTTATGTTGCAGCAACGAGTATCCTCTCTTTATACCTCGCCAAAATTATTGCTCAACAAGCGTTGAGAACTCATGGACAGATAAAAACTCCAGCAATTTTGGTATTGCTTCGATGGATTCAGATAGAAAAGAAGCGCGTCTGGACTCTACAGGAAGAAACAGCTTTAGTTACTCCTCTGCTTCTCCTCATTCGGTTGAGTCACATAGAGATCTACAGAAAGGGATAGCTCTACTCAAGAAAAGCGTTGCGTGCTTGACAGCCTATTGTTACAATTCACTTTGCCTTGAAGTACCTCCCGAGACCTCAACTTTTGAAGCTTTTGCCAAGTTATTGGCCACACTTTCGTCATCAAAGGAGGTCAGGTCTATTTTCTCGCTGAAAATGGCTTCTTCAAGGTAAACCAATCTTTTTTGAAAATCCTTTACACCTACTGTATTTGGATCTAGCTTCCTGATATTTTCATTCGTTGTTATGTGTTCTGTTGTTGCAGATCATCCAAGCAGGCTCAACAACTCAACAAATCCATTTGGAACGCTCACTCTGTCATCTCAAGCTCCATACTTGAGAGTGCCCATCTTCCGGTACACGTTAGTTCCTCTTTTTTTTTGTATTATTACTTCTTTTACTCCAACCATAATCAAGAACAGTAGTTGTCGCTTTAGAACCCACTGAACGATGTAAACATTAATACAGTTTCCAGCATACAATTTCCAACTCCCTCAGAAATGACTAAAATTTTGTAAATGTCGATGGGTCTTCTGGTTACTTGGATGAATTGGGCACATATCTGCATCGATTGATGGTTATTTTGCATATTTTGTTGTTCTAGTAAAACCTCTAAACACTAATATTTTCTGGCAGAGGAACGCAATTTATAACCAGGATACGAACTCAGCAGCTAGTTATCTCTCTGCAACTGAATCATCAGAGACCCGGAAGAACAACGATATGAACGGATGGGATTTGGTGGAGCATCCAAAATACCCGCCACCACCATCGCAGTCTGAGGATGTTGAACACTGGACGCGTGCTATGTTTATCGATGCCAAGAAAAAATGAAAGGTTGATTCTTGCTTTGTTGAATGATGCTAAAACTTCTGTAAATATTGTCTTACAATGTACATAAACAAAAAGCATTCGTACATTCTGTTTCAACCGAACGAGACCATACGAAGACAGTCTTTAGTATTGTGGTGTTAATTTTTTTTAATAAAAACTCCTTTCCCATTATAGTTTTTACTTTTAATAGTTTAATTAAACATCTTAAACTCTTTGAGACTAATTTTCTCGTTTTCTCCTTTTAGCTACTGCAGATTTGCTATGTTTTTTCTTCTTCTTTTTACCTCATGCAGATTGCTTGTTGACTGTATTTTCAAATGCTTCAAGTCCAAAAGCTGGCTACTAGTTGACAGTGTTTTATAGTGAGGCAAATGGTCTAGTGATAGGCAGATTTTAGAGAGATTTGAGTTCGAAACAACTCTGACATTAAATCTGTGTGGCTACACAGATATGTCATGCTCTGAACCTCATTTGAAAGTCTGGTAAGAATTCTTCTGTGTACTACACCTCATTTTGTGGATTAATCTGGATCATTCCATAATTCAAAACAGAGATAAAAGACTAAAATAGATCTAAAAAAATTTTTGTCTCAAAAATAACACTTAAAAAGAAAAATGACTAAAACAAACTTTATTAAAGGATTTAAATATATATATTTATACATCTGGATTAACTAATCTAAACTTAGAGTTTAGAGTTATGGGGTGGGGTTTTGGAGTTGAGGTTTAGAAATTAAAAAAATTAAAAAATTAAAATTTTTAAAATAAAAAAAGTCTATTTTGGTCATTTTTTTCTTAAAAAATGTCTATTTGAAAGATTTGACCTTCAAAACATCCCAAATCTGAAAAAGTATTCTTTTTTTTTTTGGTCAGCAAAAGTATTGTCTTCTTTTCATCATACTGGTACTTTTATAGCTTGTTTCGTGGTTTCCCCTTTTGCCACGTGCAATGATTTTTAGTAGACTTGGAGCATCCGAGCGCACATAGTGTTTGGTGATTCCAAACACCATGTCTTTCAAAACACATAGTGATTTTTTATTCTTCGTCAATGAAAAAACACTCTTGGTAATTAGATATTCATGTTCAAAATTGAATGTAAATAATTTGCTCTACATCACCATTTGGGCTGAATCCTAGTTGTAATCCATGTGTACAGCTCATATCTCGGTAAGTAAAGATGTTGTAAGGATCCACTACTAAAATACTTTTATTTAAAAACATCGATCATAAGTGTTTTTTTTACAATTAATTTATTTCTATAAGTGTTAAAACACTAGTTAAAACATTAGAAAACGTCTTTTCAAAAGACAACCAAAGAGTTCTCCTAAGTGCGGGATATAGCACCAAACAGAGTTTGTATATGGATCATGTTTACCAAACCGGCCTAGTAAGGAAACTAATCCACTGAAAACAAAAGAGCTCTAGAAGGAAGTGAGTGAGCCTATGGCTAAAGGGAACATCTATTGAAGCATGAATCCACGTGTCGTACCAGTTCTGTTTTTTCTTAAGTAGGAAGAAACATGGAGGATGTGTGTGCATTATCGATCAACAACATTACAGTAAATTATCCGTATCCTATTTTCAGATTAGATGATATGTTGGATGAACTTCATGGATTTAATGTGTTTTCTAAGATAAACTTGAAAAGAGATTACCACCATATCAAAATGAAACAAAGTGATGAACGAAAAACTTCATTTATAACTAAGCATGACTTTTATGAATGCTTAGTTATCCCTTTTCGTTTGACTAGCGCCCCTATTACTTTTATGAGAATGATGACTCTTGCTCTTAGGGCCTTAATATGAGTCCTTGTAGTTTTCTACTTTGATGATATCCTAATATTTATTTGTATCTTTGATGAACATATGAGATATTTGCAATTAATGTTAGAAGTGTTTATGCTGATTATATTCCTATTGATGCGGATCAAACTTCATGTGGAGCTGGAGGAGTTTGTAAGAGCTCCAATAATAACTAGGAGCGGAGCACCAATCAGAGCAAACGATGATCTAGCTGATGAGAAGTGCGAGGAACAACTCAACATACCTAAGCCTCAAGCGGAAGATACTATATGCAGTCTGAAGCATATAATACCTCCATTCCAAGGCAAGACTGATCCAATTGCTTATCTTGAATTGGAGAAGAAGATTGAACTTGTCTTTAAGTGTCAAAACTTCACCGAAGTAAAGAAAGTCAAACTAGCTGCTACTGAGTTTGATGAATATGCCATTAACGGGTGGAAACTAGTAGCTAACACTAGCAGGCGTAATGATCAAAACCAAATCTCATCTTTGCACGAGATAAAAGAGGTGATGAGAAAAAAGGTTTGAACCTAGCCATTATGGGTGATAACTACACCAAAAATTAAAAAAGTTAACTCAAGAAGTTAAGAGTGTGGCTGATTACCATCAACTGATGGAGAATCTCATGATAAAAGCTGAGGCCAGTGAGAATGCATAAACCACTATGGCACAATCTCAAGGGGGCTAAACCGTGACATTAGGAAAAAATTGAGAGTCAAGAGTATGAAACCATTGAGGAGATGCTTCATAAGGCCATTTTGATCGAACAACAAAACAAAAGGAAAAATTTCAATAAGAACCAACTCGGTTCCTCTTCTTCCAAGCCTATCTATGCTAAAAGAGAGCAGCTGTTTAACAAGACTAAGGAAGACACTCACCCACTTGCACCAATCTGGGACGAAAAAGGTAATAGGGCCTGATATTTACCACATTGTGCCATTATATCAGACCTATTTAGAGTCTATTATATGTGTTTGGAGTCTGTTTTAGAGTATTTTCAGGTTCAGGTACGTTCTGGAGAACTTTGGTGATTCTGGAGCTTTTAGAGATGCAGAACTGTGCAGATACGCCAGATGTTTAGCTATGAATGAAGACATTCCCACGGTTATATTGAGCTTATCATTTTACAGAAGATATAAATTTGAGTTATATTTCTAATGCCACCGGTTTGAGGTCAATCAGGATCCTACAACCAAAGTTATACCCGTTTTACTGGAGAGTGGTCTGTCTGCCTCGCGAGAGGAAGCTGTCGAGAGATGAATGAGTGTCGATCGACGGCATGGCCTTAGTGTCGATCGATGGTGATCCCAGAAGACAGGCCCGACTTCTTTCAAGACCGACTAAAGCCCAGAATCCACCACAAATTACCAGAATGCCCCTGCAAGACTTAAAACCCTATTTATGTGTTTCTATGCCCTTGTTTAGGCAACAAGCTTTCTTTTATTCATTGTTCCAGGGTTAGGAGAGAAGTGAGGATCTCCTTCAGAGTTCTCCTGGAACTCCTTCAGAGTCCTCCTGGAACTCTTTTGGTTTTATATTATATCTATTCTATTCTTCTATGATTTATGTGACAAAGATCATGTTTGAGTAGATCTCTTGTTAGGTTTAGGGTTTATTAATAGTATTGATGAATTATCCAAACAATATAATTGCTAGGGTGATTATTAAATCTATCAATAAAATTTTGTTTATTGTTTGTATTCTAGAGTAGCTAACTAGAACCCTGATCATAGGATAGTTAGGCGCAAGCGAGAGCATGGTCTACTACCAGAATTAATCCTGTTGAGCTAGGTTGCTAGAAACAAACGAGAGTGGATTTAGTTAATTTAGTGAAATTATCGAATTAGGTCATTAAGCTTGACTCAAGAGACCATCGATCGACGCATGATTATTTCCATCGATTGACAGTCATTCTGTGTCAACAAGCGAGAGCTGAGCCATTGGACTTAGTCAATAGATTAGACTCGCAGCGAGAGCTGGTCGTCTTTTACATTAGATATCTAGTTCTATGATAAATACTCTTATCTTCTATCATCTATAATCCACTTTCATGAAAACCTAGATCTTGCTATTGATTATTATTGTTTTCTTACCAATCAATCAATTATCTGCTATAGTTTATTTACTGCTTGTTAATCTATTTGCCTAGCTTAATCGTAACTGTATTGAGTTTATTGTGTGCCCATGATCCCTGTGGATTCGATCCCTAAATAATAAAATTTGACCTCTCTTGGTAATAGTAGTTCTTAGGATTAATTTGATAAGAATTTGCATTGAAATACATAAAAATCCTCCTGTCAAATTTGGCGCCGTTGCCGGGGAGTGAGGATTCGCCATTAGAATTGATAATTGGTTTGTCTAGGTTTTTATTATTGTTCATAGTTACTGATAAATTTTTTCTTCATGTGTTTTAGGTACATACATATGAGTACCAGACGCAACAAGGGGATATGACTCTTACTAGTAGAGCCTCTAGATTTAGAACGCGTGATCCATAAGTCTACGAGGGCATTCGACACCCTCCAAGAAGCGATCAATAGCGTAGAAGTCCAAGTATCGAACGACACTGCTCATCAAGTACCGATCGGCATTACCCAAGCAGCAGCGATCGACACCAACAACTCTCCATCGATCAACACAATCACCTCGCTGTCGATCGACACCAACCAATCTTCGTCAATCGACACTACTTGCAAGAAGATAGAGAAGGTCGAAGTAGTCATACTTAGTGTTGACAAGAATGGCATCTTACGGGACGAAAGAGGTCGTGCGCGCAACAATGCATGGCAATTGATTCATGCACAAGGGACTACAATCTCTGATGATACTGCTGTTACTGTGAATTCTGGGATTGAATGACAAAAGGCACTTAGAGACTACAACAGACCTGAGGATTTCTACGCCAAAAGGTCTGCGATGCGTCGTTCTGCACCATATAGGAATGTCTTTGAGCTGAATCCTGCATATATCTCTCTTGTGGGTCAATATCCTTTTCATTGTCTTCCTCATGAATTTCCCAGTAACCACCTTGAATCATTCGATGATTTAGCGTCGACCATTAAGTGCAATGAAGTGTCTGAAGATTACTACTTCTGCAAACTATTCCCATACTCTCTTGCTGGAGTAGCAGCATGTTGGTTCAAGAGGTTGCCATCATGATCTCTCACTACCTGGAATGACATCACGAACGCCTTCCTCACCAACATTCTCTATGATACTAAACCAAATATGGAGATCGAAAGGAATATATGCTGAGATATATGGTAGACGAAGAAGAAGATGGATATGGAGAGCTGAGCAGAGTAGAAAATAGTGATCCGAATTCAGCATCGATCGACACTAAGACTTCAATGTCGACCAACATTAAGACCTCAACATCGATCGACACTAACCCCTGTTGTCGATCGACACCATTCTTGGAGCTAGAGGAATTCATGAAGCAATCAGATGAAGCATAACCTGAAGATTTGGGTTAGGACTTGGAGCATGAGCTTAATGACGACCAGCACACTTCGAGAAGAGATCTGGAAACTTCACCAAAAGCTAGCATCGATCGACACCCACCGGAGAGCATCGATCAACAGCCACCCAACTTCATCGATCGACACCCATGGCTGGACAAACCATATTATGTGATTGAACCAGGAGCAGTTGGGAAGAGTATGCACGAGTCTGAGACCTCACACTTTGCTGTCCCAGAACATCTACGACCACCTATTTGCACAGAAGAAGCTGCTGGTTTTCACAAAAGAGTGAAGAGGGTACATGACCCTGTGAATTTTGTGGTTCCCATTGCTGTTTTAAAGGTCGAATTTCCTATTCCACCAGATAAAAGTGTGCATCCGGGTTCCTACAGTGTGGTATTTGATGATCAAATGTATGCGGTAGCTTCTCAGAGAGAGTTGAGATATATAAGTGACGTCGACGAAGGCCTAGCAATAGCAGTATCGATCGACACCAGAATTGCATTATCGAACGACACCAGAATTGCATTATCGAACGACACCACTATTGGAGCATCAATCAACCACAACACTATAGCGTCGATTGACACCTGTCGTGTATCAGAGCAGAAGAAGTTTGAAGTGTGTCGAAATCTTTTTGATGGAGGCACCACGAGAGAAGACAAGTCTGGGGGAAAGAAGAAGAGGAAAAGGACCAAGGATGGTCCTCAGTTATCATTGATTCACCACTTCTCAGATGGTGTCAGGAAGTACAGAGTGCGCAGCAGAGCTTCTCGCATCCATTTGCAAAGTTTTGAGCACTGTTTATTGCTGAGATAATAGACAAAGGAAAAGAGTCTATGGAGGCTTTCACAAAGAAAGTGATGAAGCTGATGACATTGGACATTGGGATTTTTTTGGCGCAAGTTCCCAATCTAATCAGAACTGAATCAGAACTCCAAAACGTCAAGCTAAAGACTATAAACAAGCGCTGAGTGGAGGCAACCCACTGTTTAGTAAGTTTTTAATTAGTTTTTGATTATATTAGTCTAATTTTGGATTTTATTTTATTATTGCAGATTTTCAACAAAAAAAAACCGAAGAAGATAGTCTGCACAAAGTATCGACCGACACTTGATCACTGTCGATCGACGGAGTAACCCTAGTATCGATCGATCGCTAATTAACTGTGTCGATGACGGTCACCATCAACAACCAGGTATATCGTTTTTCCTTGTTAAATTTGGTCCTTATGATCTATTTTCTTCACCAATCTTAGACTGTATAACACTGGTGATAGTGTTGTTTAAGTCTGGGGGAGGTTTACTGATATTGTATTCTATTTTGAGTTTTATTTTCTATACTTATTCTAAAAAGGAGTAGAACCTTACATGTGTATCATCGATAGTTTTAGAAGAATTAACATCGATTGACCATGGAACATGACCAGCGGTCGACATCAACATCGTGACATCGATCGATAATCTTTTACAGAGTCTGGTATCGATTTTCTCTCTTAAGTTATTTACTTATGATTTGTTTTTTCCTAACCAATACGGGACGGATTACACTGGGGACAATGTAATTTAAGTCTGGGGGAGGTTCGCTGATGTTATTTGATTATTTTTTGAGTCTTATTTACTATATATATATATATAAGTTTTTCAAAAAGTTTTATTGAGTCAAAAAGGGAACTATGATCAATATTTATTATTGACTAACCACACTTTAACACCATTCTTAGAAGGTTGGTTGGAGAGAGTACTAGAGATACCAAAGTGGATCATCCTGCCACAATATCACACTTGCTGAGAAAGTTTGAAGGAACCGAAGCTGATTTCCAACACTAATCATGACATTATTTTCTTGCTTTGGGGATCTGGTATACACTGGATCGGATTCCTTCTGCAAGTTTGTAGGTACAAGTCCTTGCACCTCTAGTTCCCTTCTCTCTCTCTCTCTCTCTCTCTCTCTCTCTCTCTCTCTCTCTCTCTCTCTCTCTCTCTCTCTCTCTCTCTCTCTCTCCAGCATCTACCTAAAAGCTTAAAAGATAGAGATGATTTCTCAAGATGAAGAGGGATAGGTACATTACCGATGTCCCCACTATTCTAATTCAGAGGAATGATCACACATTGTTGGAAGGGAGGGGTAGTTACATTACCGATGACCCCACTATTCACCTACAACTTTTCCAAAAAAGCAAAAGAGAAAAGAAAAGAAAAGAAAAGAAAAGAAGAAGAAAATCGAAAAAAAGATGGCATAATGTTTGTGTTAAACAACATTGATAATTGGATTTGAGATCTAAAAAGATTCAGAGAAGAGAGAAAATAGGGAAGAAATGGATCAGGGAAGACTTTGTTCTTGGTTGTCTAGAATTTCATGGGTAAGAGTCCATGTGTCCTTTGATCGATACTCCCAGGGTAAAGCTTGCAATTTTATTTTATGCAAAAAAAATTTAATCAGTAGAGGAGTGAGTCAGACTAGTATTTGCTAAGTTGTTGGTAGAATGAATTTGGTTGCTATACTAGGATAGAGTATATAAAGTTTCTCTGTGATTGACTTGATAGGATGTGGTTTTGAACAAAGTAGGGTAACAACTATACTTAGACATTATGTGAGTCATCGCTTTTCAAACCTCTTTCACAGGCTGCCTTGTTTGCTTGAGGGCAAACAAAAGTTAAGTCTTGTGGAGTTGATAGGGCTTGATATTTACCACTATTGTGACATGATACAGCCCTATTTAGAGTATATTGTATGTGTTTGAAGTATGTTTTAGAATACTTCAGGTTCATATACGTTATGGAAAACTTTGGTGATTTTGGAGCTTTTAGAGATGTAGAATTGCGCAGATGCATCAGATATTTAGCTAAGGAAGGAGTCAGATATTTAGCTAAGGAAGGAGACCTTACACGGTGAGATTGATCTTATCTTTATTCCATAAGATAGTTCTTTGAGTTAGCTTTCCAATGCCACCGGTTTGAGGTCAATCAGGATTCTACATCCAAAGTTATGCATCTTTTACTGGGGAGTGGCCATTTGCCTTGCACGAGGAAGCTGTCGAGAGATGAATGAGTGTCGATCGACGGCGCAGCCTTAGTGTCGATCGACGGTAATCCCAGTAGACAGGCCCGACTAGACCGACTATAACCCATAATCCAAATTACCAGAATGCCCCTGCAAGACTTAAAACCCTATTTATGTGTTTCTATGCCATTGTTTAGGAATCAAGCTTTCTTTTATTCATTGTTCTAGGGTTAGGAGAGAATAAAGGAACTCCTTAAGAGTCCTCCTGGAACTCCTTTATTTTTATATTATATTTATTCTATTCATCTATGATTTTTGTGACAAAGATCATGTCTGAGTAGATCTCTTGTTAGGTTCAGGGTTTATTAATGGTATTGATGGATTAGTAAAACAATAGAATTCTAGGGTGATTATTAGATCTATCAATATAATTGTGTTTATTGCTTATGTTCTAGAGTATCTAACTAGAACCCTGATCATAGGATAGTTAGGCGCAAGCGAGAGCATGGTCTGCTACCAGAATTAATCTTGTTGAGCTAGGTTGCTATAAACAAACGAGAGTTGATTTAGTTAATTTAGTGAACTTATCGAATTAAGTCCTAAAGCTTGACCCAAGAGACTATCGATTGACGCAGAATAATTGCCATCGATCGACTGTCATTCTGTGTCAACAAGAGAGAGCTGAGACATCGGACTTAGTCAATAGATTAGACTAGCAGTGAGAGCTGGTCGTCTTTTACATTAGATATCGAGTTATATGATTAATATCCTTAGCTTCTATCCTCTATAATCCACTTGCCTAAAACCCTAGATCTCTAGATATTTATTACTCCCTCTGTTTCAATATAAGTGTCACTTTAGGTTTTTGCACACGGATTAAGAAAACAATTAATTTTGTATATTTTCTATATAAGAACACAATTACCTATACACCTAACCATATTTCAACCAATAGAAAAATAAACTGCAGCATAAAATTAATAAATTTTGCATCGAAAGTCGAAAATGACATTTATTTTGTATAAAAAAACTTCTCTAAAACGACACTTAATATGAAACAGAGGGAGTATTATTGTTTTCTTACCAATCAATCAATTATCTTCTATAGTTTATTTATTGCTTATTAATCTATTTGCATAGCTTAAACACGACTGTACTGAGTTTATTGTGTGCCCATGCTCTCTTTTGATGCGATCCCTAAAAACTACAATTTGACCTCTCTTGGAAAAGTAGTTCGTAAGGTTAATTTGATAGATTTTGCATTGAAATACATAAAAACCCTCTTGTCAAAAGGCAAAGGACAAGCAACTAACAAACTATCTTGGAATGTCAATACTTCAAATGCCAAAGATTCAGTCATTATTATAATGAGTACATCAGCAAGAATAACATGCTAATCCTAGTCAATGGAGAAGTTATGTCTGATTATGAAGAGCAACCAAAAGAAGAGACTGAGGAAGAAACCGTGAGCTACCCAGTTCATGGTGAGTTGCTAGTCACTAGAAGAGCTTTGAATGCTCACACCAAGGCAGATTAACAAGACCAGAGAGAAATTGTTCCACACAAGATGTCTCGACCATAACAAAGTGTGTAGCCTTATTATAGACGAAGGAAGCTGTACTAATGCAGCTAGTGAGGTTTTGGTGGAGAAGATTGGACTAAAAGTCCATAAGAATCCAAAAACCTATTTCCTTCAGTGGTTGAGTGAAGAAGGGGAGATGCTAGTGACCCATAAAGTCACTATATATTCCCTTCACTATTGGTAAATACAAAGACAAGGTTGAATGTGATATTCTACCCATGGAGGCGAGCCATGTCTTGCTTGGACAACTTTGGAAATATGACAAGAAGCCTGTTCATGATGGATTCACCAAAAGACGAGTTCAGCTATCCCCTCCCCCCAAAAAGGGGGGGGGTGGGTACATATACGAATATACGTATATTCCTGCATTCTAAAATATTCGCGTTGTACTCAATATTTTTGGAACTTTTTTTGGCAATAAAGGCTTCATTAAAATCTCGCAAAATTTCTCTTAGCTTGAAAAACATATTGTGATACTTTCGGAAAATATTCGCATGCGAGCAAAGTGATCATCGTACAAATCCGAAAACGGAAAATCGCGAAAAATATTCATGCCTCAAAATGGATCAACTCCACACTAACTTATCAAGCAAAGAAGCTTTCGTCACATCAACTAAGGCATCGCCAGGATCAACAGATTCCGCCGACCATTAAAACTCCTTAACGAACATATCTCGGTCGCATCGGCGATTCTAGTCCCGACCAAAACACGAGACCCTGGTCTCACATACTTTAGAAAGCTACTAGCACAAAGTATGTTTTCGAAAGAGTGAGCGAGACGTCGTCTAGATCTTCGAGAACATGCTTCCAGTCCATTCATGACTATAAATTACGAACGCTCGTCGATTCGCCCCGCCGAGCAGTTTAGCCGTCCTAAACAAATGCATTTAGATCCATCCTAAGGGATAGATCCTCGTACATCCGACTAGGATAAATAGCACGCTATAAAAGAAATTTGAAATTTTGGTCAACACTTCCGGAACTTAAAAATTGTCTCTGCAAAGATGCTCGACTCCGACCAGACAAGTCATATAAGCCGGTAACCTATCGCAGTCTATAAATCGAAATGGAGTCAGCTTAAAATCGTAACAAGCACATCGAAAGCCAATTAGTCATCACAAAGCCTCAAACCGAAAGTAAATCTAAGTCCTACCCTAAACCCAGCACATTGGTCTCTAGCGTCTCAAGGCATGATATAAAAAAGATACGAGATCCTAAAAGCATGTCTCTTCATCCGCATCTAAACGCTCTCAAAACTTAGAGAACTCTCAAACATCTCGGACGAGCAATGAATAGGACGATCCGCAAAAAGGGTAAAGAGTGAGACGACAACTAGAATCCTTCCCCCTACACTTAACAAAATCTAAAACATTCTTGAAAGTCTTTTTTTTTTGAAATAAAGAGCGTAATTCATATAAAAGCCGATAAACGGCAGGGATTAGAAGCCAGACACGGCCTGTCCCAGTACATAACACACGGCCACACAATAGAACTATATTACAAGGGAACACTTTCCCAATAAGTCAGACAACCCTAATATCAATCGTCGAGATCAAAGTACCCAGTCATCAACCTCCCGATCGAGTAGTCGTTCACATCCAGGGGGCCACCGGCTGATTCACTTCACCCGTCTCATCAAGAGCTCGCGTCTCGGTTTTCACCGTGTCGGGAGAAAGATGAATAGGATCCTATTGCTCCCAAATCCTCTCCTCGATCTGAGGAATCGCAAAGTCCCTTTTGGCATTGTTCATACACCCAGTTTTCCTTGCAACTCGACATCAAACGAATAGTCAGAGACTTGTGTAAGATACAGTCCGCTCACGGTACCACGACACTAGCGATAATCACCAAGAGCCTTATAACTCCTCTTAAGTTCCCCAAAATCGCCCGAGAACCTGTCACGATGGTTCCTCATCACTTCAGCATCTCTCTCTTTCCTCGCCTATAGGCTCGAAGAACCTTCGTTGCAACCGATCCTCTCTCAGAGAGATACGTATAGCATCGATCAACAACAACACTTCGACGCGATCGACACCACTCTTGGACGAACATCGATCGACACTTCTACTCTACCATCGATCGACACTTCTACTCTACCATCGATCGACAGTAACCGGCGAGTAGAGATGGTTGCAGCACTTATTCTGAATAGGGATGGGAATGGAGACCTGCATGACCCTGAGGGTTATCTGTGTAATGCAGCAGGTCAAAAATTACATGCACATGGGGCTGTAATCCCTGAGCATCGATCGATAGCTGAGTTGATCAGGCCCACTCGATTCTATAATAACAGGTCTGCGATTCAACCTCGAGAAATCCAGGGGGTCAACGGCCAGATAAGACCTGCATACTTTACCCCTTTCATGGCCTTCCCCATGAAGATCCCATGGACCACATTGAAACACTAGAGGATTTTGTTTTAGCATCCTGGAGAATGAAGAAACTAATGACTATTTTCTATGCAAGTTACTCAAGTATTCTCTCTCTGGGAATGCACTTGTTTGGCTGAAACTTCTACCACCAGGATATCTCACTACCTGGGATGATGTCAAGACTGTGTTTCTGACAATTTTTTTTATGATGCAAAGACCGAAGAGCTAAGGGATATGATTTTGACATTCTCTCATGGACCTACTGAAGGGTTTAGAAGCTCTTGGGACAGATTTAGGGGGTACCAACAAGACTGTCTCCATCATGGTTTCACGGAGGTTCAATTGTTGGGATTCTTCTCCAAAGGTATTGATGCGCAATATCATATAATGTTGGATCAGGCAAGCGAAGGGAACTTTGGGACTAGGACTCCAGAGAAAGCTAAGATACTGATTCAGAATTTTGTGTCTAGCAATAGTATTAGGAATATGGATACTCACATAATGCAATCAGGTGTTACGAATAATGACAAGATCATTGAGTTAGAGAACAAAACTGTTTTTGTACATGAAGTCTCGTTGGTGTAACATGCTGCAGAAGAGAACGAGAATCATATAAATGAAGTCTGTTTTCAGGACCATATTCAGAGGATGGAATCTATGATGAGATTCAGTAGAATATGAGTGCATACTTAAATCTGAGGTTGGATTCTATCCACAAAGAGCTGAATGGAAAATTAGAAGCCGTGAACACCCATGTCAGGATGCTAAACACCCACAATTCTCAGACAACAGAAGCTGTGAAGAGGCAAGAAGCTATAGTTAAAGGGAAATCTAGGGAGAGCAAGACGCACCAGGTTGATTCCATCTTGGATAATGACTTTGGGGAAGTAATCGATCATGAGAAGCTGGAAGAAGGTGTTTTTCTAGTCGAAATTTCTATGACTTTTGACAGCTCGCACTGGTGTCGATCGAAACCATCAGATGAGCATCGATCGACACCCATTGAAGAGTACGTAGGAACAGTGAAAATTTAGAGCCACTCAGACTTTGCCACACGACATCCGCTTCCTCTCAACCCGTACTGTGTTAAAATGGAATCCGTCGATCGACACCAACATGACAACATCGATCGACATCAATGGGAAACAAACGATCGACGATAGCAGACGAGCATCGATCGACACACGCCCATGTCAAGCCATAATGCACACCGCTCATCAGAAAGGCCAACAGTGAACACCAATCAGCAGGATGTCGATGCACCAGAACAAGGACAATTGATTCCAGCTGAAACCTCTTTCGTTGACAGTATCGATCGACGGTACACACCATATATCGATCCACACCAGCTGGACGAACATGAATCTGTCATGGACAAGCAGGCAGCGAAAGAAAGAAGTCCAAAGAACAGAGTGAGATCTAGAGAACCCTATGTTCCCAAACACCTCAGGAGAGAAGCTAACAAGGCTGAACTTGATGGATTTCAAAAGAGAGTGAAGAGGGTCCCTAAGGATATGTTTTTCGAGGATGCATATCACCAATACAAACTTGGTAATATCTTCAAAGAGAGCAAGGAGACGAATAAGGACATTGAGTTGCTGTTTAATGTGGTCAACCGTAAATCCAAGAAGACACTGAAGAAGGAACAAGATCCTGGGAAGTTTCTGACTCCCTGCTGTATACAAGACACCAGTTTCCCATAAGCCCTCTGTGATACTGGATCTGCAAACAGCATCATGGCCAAGGACACTGCCAAACTGTTAGGATTAAAGGTGGAACCTTCTCAAGATAGCTTCACCTTCGCGGATAACTCCAAGGTAAACTCAGCAGGCACGATCAAGAATGTTAAAGTAGAGATAGGTGAATGCACTGTTCCTGTGGACTTTCATGTTTTGGGAAGCAGATCAGGTCGAGAATCTTCTCTTATCTTTGGAAGAGCCTTTATGGCTACAGTAGGGGCAGTTTGTGATCTCAAGAAGAATATGATGTGCCTTACTAATGTTGATGAATATGTCTTCTACGATACTGTGGGAAAGACCAAAAGTGCAGGGTTTATTTCATGGATAGAGCCGTCTGAAGATCCAGCACATGCATCTGATTCAAACCGCAAAACCACGGAACCAGCATGACCGTCGATCGACACTCTCCTAATAGCGTCGATCGACACTCTCCAGATTTTAAAGCAACCTGTGATTGAAAAGCCAAAGTCTAGGGGAAGGGCCGGGAAGAAGAAAAAGAAAAAGAAGGTAGATACATATTTCTTGTCACCGGTTCCTCGCGATGTTATGAGAGAAGTCTTGAGTATATGATGCAAAGGAAGTATGAAACCTTTTACCAAGGTCAGGGTGCTATGTGATCCAGAGATGAAAGACAAAGGGGAAGCTTCTGCAAGAGCTTTTATCAACAACATCAACAAAATGAGGAAGAGGGACATTGAGCAAGTTCTCCTTCACATCCGAACTGAATCAGAGTTCCAGAACGTCAAGCTCAAGACTATAACCAAGCGCTGAGTGGGAGGCAACCCATTGTTTAGTAAGTTTTATTAATTTTTTACTTATACTACTATTTATTTCGAGTTTTTACTTTGTTTTTTCATACTGTTTGAGTCCACCATCGATCGACATCATAGAGGCACCATCGGTCGACGTTGAATCGCGACAATCAATCGACCACACATGCCTACCATCGATCGACACCCTCTTACAAAGAGAGGTATCGAGTTTTCTATTTAAGCTATTTACTTATGATTTAATTTTTCCTAACCAATCCGGGTCGGATTACACTGGGACAGTGTAATTTAAGTCTGAGGGAGGTTCACTGATGCTATTTGATTTGTTTTGAATCTTATTTACTATATATATAAGTTTTTCAAAAAAAAATTATTGAGTCAAGAAGGGGACTATGATCAAGATTTATTATTGACTAACCACACTTTAGCAACATCTTAGAAGGTTATTTGCAGAGATTAATAGATATATCAAAGTGGATCACCCTGCCGCTATATCACACTTGCTTAGAAAGTTTGAAGGAACCAAAGCTGATTTCCAAAACTAATCCTGACATTATCAGCTTGCTTTGGGGCTTGGTATACATCGGATCAGATTTCTTCTGCAAGTCTGGAAGGTAAAGGTCTGTGTGCTTCATATTCTCCTATCTCTCCCCTTCAGATTAAAAAAGGAGTCAAACAGGATTTGATGGCTGCAACCATTAAAGCTTGATTCACATGATTCTAGAAAGAGATAAAGGTCAAAAAGAAGACCTGGTGGCAAAAATCATAAGGGCTTGATTCATAGAAGCCTATCCAAATATCTGAGTCAATTAAAATAAAATAAAATGATACCCTCAAAACAAGGGAGACATTGACTAAGAAGAAGTGAGAAGAGAGAGAGGAAATGAATCAGAGAAGGCTACCTATGTGTTCAGATACTTGCAGAGGTAAGAGTCCATATATCCTTTAATCGATACTCCCAAGATAAAGCCTGCACTTTTATTTTATGCAAAGAAATGAAATCAGTAGAGGGTCGAGTCAGACTAGTATTTGCCAAGTTGTTGGTAGAATGAATTTGGTTGCTATACTAGGATAGAGAATATAAAGTTTCTCTGTGATTGACTTGATAGGATATGGTTGCAATAAAGTACGGTGACAGTTATACTTAGACATTATGTGATTCTTCGCTTTTCAAAACCTCTTTCACATGATTGTTTGCTTGAGGACAAGCAAAAGGTTAAGTCTGGAGGAGTTGATAGGGACTGATATTTACCACTATTGTGCCATAATATCATCCCTATTTAGAGTCTATTATATGTGTTTGGAGTATGTTTTAGAGTATTTTCAGGTTAAGGTACGTTCTGGAGAACTTTGGTGATTTTGGAGCTTTTAGAGATGCAAAACTGCACAGATGCGTCAGATGTATAGCTATGGATGGAGACCGTACCACGGTTCTATTGATATGATATTTTAACAGAAGATATAGATTTGAGGTAGCTTTCCAATGCCACATTTTTGAGGTCAATCAGAATCCAACAGCCAAAGTTATGCCCGTTTTACTAGAGAGTGGTCTGTCTGCCTCGTGAGAGGAAGCTGTCGAGGGGATGAATGAGTGTCGCTCGACGGCACAGCCTTACCATCGATCGACGGTGATCCCAGAAAACAGGTCCGGCTTGTTTTATGGCCGACTAAAGCCCAGATGTCATGGCAAGTTACCAGAATACCCATGCACGAGTTTAGACCTAATTTATATAGTTTTCTAAGCCATTGTTGACGGCTAAGCTTTATTTTATTCATTGTCTTAAGTTTTGGAGAGAAGATCGATTCTCCTTCAGAGATTTATTGGAAATCCTTTGGTTTTATATTGATTTCTATATCTATTATTTATTCAGACTATGATTTATGTTATTGCTTCCATGTCTGAGTACTCAGTTGTTAGGTTTAGGGATTTCATGTTCTTAATGTCAAACTGATTGTCATAGGATTGCTAGGTTATCTATATATCTCTACACCAGTGTGTCTTGTAATACTAGGATCTAGAGTAGTGGAATAGCAAGAGAGTGTGACTGATTGCTTGAACCTAAAATCATAGGACAATTGAAAGGCACGAGAGTGCAATTAATTAACGGAACCCAATCTCTGTGTGAATTAGATATCTAGGCGCATACGAGAGTTGGTCTACGATCTAGTTGAACATCATCGATATGTGTGTTAATGCTTGTCTGAGGTAGAATCGATCGATACCCAAGCATTGGTATCGATCGACGCTCGATCCTTGTTTGCATGCGAGAGCTGGAACATAGAACTTAGACATCTGATTAGTAATTGCATGCGAGAGCTGGATTACTTGCTTATTGAATTCAAGTTCTAGAATTTGATCTATAAAACCCTTAGCATCCTTGATTTGTGTTTTGAATCTATTGATTGATAAATCCCTGAACCTAGCTATTTCATCTTATTGTTATCAAACCAATCACCTGCTTACTTGTCTACTATTACTTCATTAATAAATTGTTTGCCTAGCTTAATCTAAACATCTATAGTCTATTGTGTGCCCACGCTCCCTGTGGATTCGATCCCTAAGTACTACAACTAAACCTCTTATTTGAGAGAGTAAAAAGTAGATTATAGGGTTAACTTGAGAGTGCATAATAAACGCTACATCAACCCGCCCTCGGCATGAGTAAAGTCGAAGTCGAGCGGCTCGTCAAGATTAATCCAGTCACCACCGCTTCCACCCACCTGACTGTTAAGATAACCTCCAAGTATGTTGTCAGGAGAGCATTACCTATCAACCACGTCAACGTTGACAATAACGTTTTTTTCTTTGCGCGGCCTTGACCTTCCCTCCTTGACCGAGCTTCATACGGAACGAATCCATCAATGCTCAAATACGCCCTTTCCTCGACTGTTAAATCTGGTTGAAACAAAGAACAGTGCAGAGCCACAGTGTTACGAGCCCGATTTAGAGTGAACATTGCCCAAAAGAATGGACCACCACGGAGTAGGTCCCTAGCGGTGAAAAAGCCCTCCGGAGTCAGAGAGAGATGGTTTCTCTACAAAACAAAAAAAATAAAAACGTAAGATCGAATACCATCAAAACCAAGGCTGGCGGGTACATGATCGGGAATACCTCTCCGGCCCCATCTAGTCCTGAAATGGGGAATGCAATTCTCGTCCAAGGATGCGTTGTTGACACGAAAGAAGAATAAATGCTCCTTCTAATCGTGGTAGTTCGACATGAACTCCATTATGATTGTCATATCTGGCTGAGGCCTCAGCTGAACTATAGCCGATTTCCCCCGGGGCATCAACATGGCTTCAAGGTGGTCAACGTTGAGGGTCATATCCCGCTTGTAACTCAGCACAACAATTCTAACGATGTGCTGCAAACCGCGTTGACCTGACTGATCGACAACTTGAATCGGTTGAACAGCCGCACGATAACTTCCGGGATGGAAAACCATAAGTGACACTGCATCAAATACGGCTCATAACACGTGAAGGTTCCTTCAGGTGGAGACCCAGCGAATTCCCCAGCTCTTGGAAGAAGAAACTCTACTGACTCTGGAACTACGCAGAAACTCAGAATGGCATCGAGCCCATTAGGACAGCTCTCGCTCGGAAAACCAGTAACGGGGTTGGCATGAAATGGAGGAGGAGCCCATGTCCTGGGACGCTTTACTTCGCCAGTGGCAGCCCAGTACGCATCCACCTCTTGGGGATCAACCGAGTGTGCCGCGAACTCCACCTTGGGCACAACATCGCTGTGTTGAGAGCTAGAGCTACCGAGAACAGAACGATCAGGATGGGACTTGGTAGAAGCTTATACCCTTGAAGACATGATTTAAAAAAAATATATATATACCAAGAGGAAAGAAGAGAGAAAATGATCTTTCTACCTTAGAAAAGAGTTTGTGGAAATGAGCAAGTAAAGAATGTGAATATTTACTCCACATACTTATAGGCAAGAAGATTCACTATTCACCTCCGTATTTTCAGACATTGAACTCCGCCTAACTTACTCGACACATCTAACCGCTCGCAAGAACATCACGATTCTAACAAGCTGCGGGGGGGGGGGGGGGGGGGGGGGTAACTGTTGGGGCCTAAATCGGTTACGATGGAATCAACGCCTGAAACTTCTCGGAAAATGCCCTCTTTAGAAAAGAGAAGATAATAGTTTAAAGAAAAGAAGAGTGGGAAAAACAAATTCGATTTTCTTATGAATTTCGAAAAAGATTCATACGGTAAGTCCTCAAGAAAGGTTTCTCTAGGCCTCAGACAAGTGGATCCCAAGCATCGAAAAAATGAAACGACTATAAGGCTCGATCATCTAACTCGCCCGTTCAGTGATTTGGACAGAGCAGGCCGTCCAACTTGCCCATTCGGCGAGTTGGACCAAGCAAGATGGTTAACTCTCCTGTTCGGCGAATTGGACCAAGCAGGCCGTCCAACTCGCCGAACGGGCGAGTTAGACCAAGCAAGACGGTCAACTTACCCGTTCGGCGAGTTGGACCAAGAAAGCCGGCCAACTCGCCCATTTGGCGAGTTGGACCGAGCAACCAATCTATTTTCAGCTTGTCCTCATAGCTTCTTCCCTCTAAATCGGGTGGAACTTGCTCTGGTTTCATCTCGATCGGAGTTATCATTGGAACTTTACGATTTAAAAATCGTAAGAACTTGTTTTCTCGTATGAGGTTCGAATCAATCGTATAAAACGGCAACGGTTAACTAAACACCTAAAGCTGCCTCCACTATACGAGGAATTCAAACTTTCTTCGGAATCGACGTCGTTTCGGAAGCGATCCTTCGATAAATCGTAACAACCCTGAAGTAAAAAAATGGCCTGAGAGGGTCTAAAACACGACTAAAATCCCACTCACGAGTTTATACGAAATCGAGCCTAATCCCTATGACGGTTTGTCTTTTATATCGCAGGAAAAGCTAAATCTCAAGTTTGGTAGATAAATGTGAAGTTTCCGAAGATAAACACGAAGATCGTAAAAATGGAATATTCTCTGAAAGCGATAAACTCGACCAGGGCAGAAAGGGAAAGAGCAAACCGCCTCTAGGAGAGTATATAAGAATGTCAAGGTATAAGGAACAAGGACACACAATGTTTCACTCAAAGCAAACATAGCACCTAGGGCAATTTAGTCATATTTCAGTTTTTCTGTTATCGAGTTGCGACTCAACTAGGTTAATAAAGTCTTACAAGGTTAGAACTAGGAAATCGCTGACGACTCTTACCGCTTAGGCTTTACCTGTTGTAACGGTCAAATCACATATTCAAAATAAGATCTTCTTTGCTCTCTTTTCGTTTTATTGATTCGTAATAATTTTTTTTGTTTTCATTGTTTGATTGCTTGGCGTGTGGTTTAGCAGATATCCAGGACCTCTGGGAAAGTTAGGTTTACTTAGCTTTCCTATTTTCATCGGAAATCGACAGTGCGAATTTCGGTTCCCACATAAATATTAGGTATAAAGTCGGTTTGGGGCAATTCTGTAATATGTGGAGCATGGACTTGAGTCGATCTTGATTTAAGTTGGGTCCATCTACTCGCGTAGGTGTCGAGCGACACCAAGGAAGAGATGTCGATTGATGCTTCTTCCATATCTCAGCTTCGACTTCTGATTTCTTGAACAACTACGAGTTTCCTCATCCATAAACTGTAAAATGCTCCATCATATCTACATTTCTTCAAAACATACGTGGACCTGAAAAGACTTTAATATAGACTTCAAACACATACAATAGACTCTAAAAAGAACATATACTATATCTAAAAGCTGGTAAAGTCGTATCATATCAACTCCTCTAGACATATCATTTTACTTGTCCTCAAGCAAAACATAGAATAGTCCTGCGAAAGGGGTTTAAAAACGCAGGAACTCACACAATTTTCTAACTACTGCCTTCACCTCTGCAATGTTGCAAGCCACATCGGATCTTGCTAACCTGAGAGGCACATCCATGTACTACACCATAGTTTAGCAACCAAACCATTTAGCGCACAGCTCAGCTGATGCCACCTGACATACCCCTCTACTGACCTCTTTTCTAAAAATAAGTGTGTAGGCTAAATCTTGGAATATTGATAAAATGACACATGGACTCTTACCCCAACAAGAATCTAAACATAAAAGTAGTCTTCTCTAATCCCTTTATTCTCTCTCTTCTCTTAATCTCTCTTTTTTTTTTCCTTTGTCTTTTACATTTTCTATATATTATTTTTTGGAAAGAATAGATGAATAATGGGGTCATAGAAAATTTTCCTACCCCTCACTTCCAGCTTTGTATGATCATTCCTTTGAATTATAATAGTGGAGTTACAGGAAATGTTCCTACCCCTCTTCAGCTCAGAAAATCTTCTCAATCTTTTCTTTTGATATATGCTTAAAGTGAGAGAGAGAGAGAGAGAGAGAGAGAGAGAGAGAGAGAGAGAAAGAGAGAGAGAGAGAGAGAGAGAGAGAGAGAGAGAGAGAGAGAGAAGGGAACCAGAAACACACATAATTTTACCTTCCAGACATGCAGGAGGAATCAATCCAGTGTAATTAGTGTTCTTGGTGCTATTCCTCTCATAATTAGTGTTCTTGTTGCTATTGCGAGACGCCAAGTTCTCAATAAGCCTTGTTTCTTCTTCTGGACTCCTAGTGGATCTGTTAGCATAGAACTTGTCTGGACGATTGTAGTCTGCCAGTGTCCGTTGAGCAGCTTGGGAATTAGCTTCAGGTTGAGCTACTGCAGCGTCTGCTTCTACTTTAGGTTCATTGATTGCAGCCCCCTGATCATCAATTCTCTGACCTGTTTCATTACGCATATGGCCTTCAAGGTCATACAGGTCTCCTCTTTAATCTCGGACCAAACTTGCAACCATGTGAACTCGTAAACTACCGTCGATCGATGTCGTGTTGGTGTTCTCGATTGATGTTGGCCGTGAAGAAGCGTCGATCGGCGGTTGAATGCTGCTGCCGATCGATGCTTGACTTATCTTTTTGTGGACTGAGAATTCAATTACAACTGGATCTGAGAAGAGTAATTCGTAGTTCTTATTTCTTCCGGTACTGCTGGGCATGCACATGAAAGACAAGAAAAGAAATTATTAGTAAATTGCAGTAATGAAAAAGCCTAGACTAAACCTAGAAAATAAATCTAATGGTGATCCTTGCTTCTCAGCAACAATGCCAAATTTGACAGCGTGCGGGTTAAGGTTTATGTTCTTAATAATGCAATCTATCAAATTAACAATATGAACTACTCTTGCCAAGAGATGTCAAATTGCAGTACCTAAGGATCGAATCCACAGAGGACGAGGGCACAAAATAATTTTCTATAACTCTAATGGTTAAGCTAGGCAAACTATAATTAATGGTTTTGGTTGTAAGTCTATCAGGAATAGGAAATTATCTAAAATACTAAGCGAATGCAAATATGGAAAAGCGGTAGATCTAGGGTTTCATGCAAGTGAATTATAATGGATAGGATGCATGAAATTATTAATATGCAAGAACAATAAATGTTAACTAGTCTGACCCTCTCTTGTCCCGACTCTCGTATACGGACAAAGAAGTGCACTGTCGATCGACGGCTAAGGCTTAATGTCGATCAACGCTAATTAAACATAAAGTTCGTCCACTATGCTAATTAGACCAGCTTTCACATGCATCTAACAACCTAGCTCAATGAAATCAATTATGGCATAGAACCTACTCTCATAGTTATTTATGTCCTAAGTTCATGTTCCTAGTTAGCTACTCTAGAACACAAACATTAAACACAATTCCCAAGATTGATACTACTTCATTCTAGAAATCCTATTTTGAGTCTAATTCATCAGTACCATTATGAACCCTAAATATAGAACACAAACATTAAACACAATTCCCAAGATTGATGCTACTTCATCCTAGCAATCTTATTTTGAGGCTAATTCATCAATATAATTATGAACCCTAAATTTAACAGGTGAATTACTCAGACATGATCAAAAAAACATGATAAACTAAATAATATAATGCATAGAATAATAAATGGAGTTCCAATATAGATCTCTAAAGGTGTTCTGATCTTTTCCCCTAAACTACTAAAAAGCTCAATGCAATAAAACTAAAAGCTGTAAAATAAAATGTGATGTTCTGCCTAAACAATGGCAGAACCCATATAAACTAGGTCAAAACTTGTCCAAAGGAATTCTCGTAATTCATCTTGACTTGAGCTTGAAGTCGGCGAATAGTCTGCGATTGGGCTGTCGATCGACATCAAGGATCTTCCGTCGATCAATGGTCATGCTTGACTTTGACTCGTATTTAGCTGAATATGAACAACTAATGGATATCTCTTCTGAATACTCTAACAAGCTCCATGATCTCCATAATGCTTCAAAACATACATGGACCTGTAAAAACTCTAAATATAGTACATATACACATAATAGACTCCAAATAAGGTCCAAGTGACGGTCAAAACTAGTAAATAACAAGGTATATCATCTTCGTATCATAATCATGCACCAACAACTCAAGAAAGCAAGATAAAGAGCATGATTGATCAGGTTCTTGAGGGTCAGCAAAAACTTACTGCGGATTTCAATGGGAAGATAGATTATGTGTATAATAATCTGAATGACAAGTTCGAATCTCTCAGCACCCATGTAAAGAAGTTGGAGACTCAGGTAGTTCAGACTAGTGAAGTTGTGAGGATACAAAAAACACTGAATAAAGGAAAAGCAGAGGCTGGACAGAAGAGCCACTGAGTACCATTGTAGATGATGATTTCTTGCAGGTGGTGAAGGAAGAGAAACTCCAAGAAGAGAACTTTAAAGTCGAAAGCTCAATTTCATTCAGAAGTTCACAATGGTGTCACTCGAAACCAACATCTGAGCATCGATTGACACCCCATGCTGAGTTCGTAGGGTCTTGTGAAACAGAAAGATTCGATCGACACACTACCACTTTGGTCGATCGATACCCACCAGTGACTTATCGAGTTCAATTGCCAAACATAAATACAAGAAGATTGAATGCAGCTAGACACTCGTCTTAGACATAAACAAATCAAGTAGTGAGCACCAATCAACATTGAACTCCGCCTAACTTACTCGACACATCTAACCGCTCGCAAGAACATCACGATTCTACCGAGCTGGGGGCTAACTGCTGGGGCCAAAATCGGTTACGATGGAATCAACACCTAAAAACTTCTCGGAAAATGTCCTCTTTAGAAAAGAGAAGAGAATATTTTAAAGAAAAGAAGAGTGGGAAAAACAAATTCGATTTTCTTGTGATTTTTGAAAAGGATTCATACAGTAAGTCCTCAAGAAAGTTTGCTCTAGGCGTCCGACAAACGGATCCCAAGCATCAAAAAAATGAAACAACTATAACGCTCGATCATCTAACTTGCCCGTTCAGCGAGTTGGACCAAGCAGGCCGTCAAAGTCGCCCGTTCGGCGAGTTGGACCAAGCAAGATGGTAAACTCGCCCGTTCGGCGAGTTGGACCAAGCAGGCCGTCCAACTCGCCAAACGGGCTAGTTAGACCAAGCAAGACAGTCAACTTGCCCATTCGGCGAGTTGGACCAAGAAAGCCGGCCAACTCACCCGTTCTGCGAGTTGGACCGAGCAACCAATCTATTTCAGCTAGTCCTCGTAGCTTCTTCCCTCTAAGTCGAGTGGAACTTTCTCTGGTTTCATCTCGATCGGAGTTATCATTGGAACTTTACAATTTAAAAATCGTAAGAACTTGTTTTCTCGTATGAGGTTCGAATAAATCGTATAAAACAGCAACGGTTAACTAAACACCTAAAGCTGCCTCGACTATGCGAGGAAATCAAACTTTCTTTGGAATCGACGTCGTTTCTGGAGCGCTCCTTTGATAAATCATAAAAATGCTTGTCGAAAAATGGCCCGAGAGGGTCTAAAACACGGCTAAAATCCCACTCACGAGTTTATATGAAATCGATCCCAATCCCTATGACGGTCTGTCTTTTATATTGCTGTAAAATCTAAATGTCAAGTTCTGTAGATAAATGTGAGGTTTTCGAAGATAAACATGAAGATCGTAAAAATGGAATATTCCCAGAAAGCCATAAACTCGACCAGGGCAGAAATGGAAAGAGAGCTAACCGCCTCTAGGAGATTATATAAGGATGTCAAGGTTGAAGGAACAAGGACACACAATCTTTTACTTAGAGCAAACATAGCACTTAGGGCAATTTAGTCATATTTCGTTTTTTTCTCTTATCGAGTTGCGACTCAACTAGGTTAGTAAAGTCTTACAAGGTTAGAACTAGGAACTCGCCGACGACTCTTACCGCTTAGGCTTTACCTGTTGAAACGGCCAAATCACAGATTCAAAATAAGATCTTCTTTGCTCTCTTTTCGTTTTATTGATTCGTAATAATTTTGTTTGTTATCATTGTTTGATTGCTTGGCATGTGGTTTTGAATATATCCAGGACCTCTGGGAAAGTTAGGTTTACTTAGCTTTCCTATTTTCATCGGAAATCGACAATGCGAATTTTGGTTCCCACATAAATATTAGGTATAAAGTCGGTCTGGGGCAATTATGTAATATGTGGAGCATGGACTTGAGTCGATCTTGATTTAAGTTGGGTCCATCTACTCGCGTAGGTTTCGAGCGAAACCAAGGAAGAGATGTCGATTGATGCTTCTTCCATATCTCAGCTTCGACTTCTGATTTTTTGAACAACTACGAGTTTCCTCATCCATAAACTGTAAAATGCTCCATCATATCTACATTTCTTCAAAACATACGTGGACCTGAAAAGACTTTAATATAGACTCTAAACACATACAATAGACTCTAAAAAGAACATATACTATATCTAAAAGCTGGTAAAGTCGTATCATATCAACTCCTCTAGACATATCATTTTACTTGTCCTCAAGCAAAACATAGAAAAGTCATGCGAAGGGGGTTTAAAAACGCAGGAACTCACACAATTTTCTAACTACTGCCTTCACCTCTGCAATGTTGCAAGCCACATAGGATCTTGCTAACCTGAGAGGCACATCCATGTACTACACCATAGTTTAGCAACCAAACCATTTAGCGCACAGCTCAGCTGATGCCACCTGACATACCCCTCTACTGATCTCTTTTCTAAAAATAAATGTGTAGGCTAAATCTTGGAGTATTGATAAAATGACACATGGACTCTTACCCCAACAAGAATCTAAACATAAAAGTAGTCTTCTCTAATCCCTTTCTTCTCTCTCTTCTCTTAATCTCTCTTTTTTTTCCCTTTGTCTTTTACATTTTCTATATATTATTTTTTGCAAAGTATAGATGAATAATGGGGTCATAGAAAATTTTCCTACCCCTCGCTTCCAGCTTTGTATGATCATTCCTTTGAATTAGAATAGTGGAGTTATAGGAAATGTTCCTACCCCTCTTCAGCTCAGAAAATCTTCTCAATCTTTTCTTTTGATATATGCTTAGAGAGAGAGAGAGAGAGAGAGAGAGAGAGAGAGAGAGAGAGAGAGAGAGAGAGAGAGAGAGAGAGAGAGAGAAACACACATAATTTTACCTTCCAGACTTGCAGGAGGATTCGATCCAGTGTAATTAGTGTTCTTGGTGCTATTCCTCTCATAATTAGTGTTCTTGGTGCTATTGCGAGACGCCAAGTTCTCAATAAGCCTTGTTGCTTCTTCTGGACTCCTAGTGGATCTGTTAGCATAGAACTTGTCTGGACGATTGTAGTCTGCTAGTGGCCGTTGAGCAGCTTGGGAATTAGCTTCAGGTTGAGCTGCTGCAGCGTCTGCTTCTACTTTAGGTTCATTGATTGCAGTCCCCTGATCATCAATTCTCTGACCTGTTTCATTACGCATATGGCCTTCAAGGTCATACAGGTCTCCTCTCTAATCTCGGACCAAACTTACAACGATCTGAACTCGTAAACTATTGTCGATCGATGTCGTGTTGGTTCTGTTGATCGATGTTGGCCGTGAAGAAGCATCGATCGGCGGTTGAATGCTGCTGCCGATCGATGCTTGAATTATCTTTTTGTGGACTGAGAATTCAATTACAACTGGATCTGAGTAATTTGTAGTTCTTATTTCTTCCGGTGCTGTTGGGCATGCACCTAAAACACAAGAAAAGAAATTATTAGTAAATTGCAGTAATGAAAAAGCCAAGACTAAACCTAGAAAATAAATCTAATGGTGATCCTTTCTTCTCAGCAACAATGCCAAATTTGATAGCGTGCGGGTTAAGGTTTATGTTCTTAATAATGCAATCTATCAAATTAACAATATGAACTACTCTTGCCAAGAGATGTCAAATTGCAGTCCTTAAGGATCGAATCCACAGAGGATGAGGGCACTAAATAAATTTCTATAACTCTAATGGTTAAGCTAGGCAAACTATAAATAATGGTTTTGGTTGTAAGTCTATCAGGAATAGGAAATTATCTAAAATACTAAGCGAATGCACATATGGAAAAGTAGATCTAGGGGTTCAGGCAAGTGAATTATAATGGATAGGATGCATGGAATTATTAATATGCAAGAACAATAAATGTTAACTAGTCTGACCCTCTCTTGTCCCGACTCTCGTATGCGGACAAAGAAGTGCACTGTCGATCGACGGCTAAGGCTTGATGTCGATCAACGCTAATTAAACATGAAGTTCGTCCACTATGCTAATTAGACCAACTTTCACATGCATCTAACAACCTAGATCAATGAAATCAATTATGGCATAGAACATACTCTCGTAGTTGTGACAGCTTCCCTGTAGGAGTGTTGTTAAAGGGTGAGGTCTTGGGTTCGAGTAACTCCAAGCGCACCAATAAACCACCTTTGAGCCGAGGCCTAGGGGTGAATTCAGGCAGGTTGTATCACATGAGAGAGGTTAGGGTCGATGCGCTGCAGCGCCAGCTTGGTCCCACAAGGGAGGACTGTCACAGAATTATTCAATATTGCATGATTGTTGAAACCATTGTCTTTTTCGAAACGAAAAAATACTGATGGTAAAATATATAATTTTTCATGCACAATTATACAAGCAAAACACATTTTAAGCAATTTGAGAGACTGAGACACAATGAGTCCACAATTGATATCTCTTCTTCAAACACTATTTATTGGGCAATTATAGTGGTTTTTCCGCAATATATTTGATAAGCGTACCGTGACACATTTTTCATTCCTGAAAAAAAGATCATGGCAACATGAATCATTGATGGTTCCATTTTCAAAGAAGACATGTATTCTATAATGATTTTGCTTCAGATTTTTCGACAAAGATAGCAGGAGGAAACTGACAGGAGGGTTTTTATGTATTTTAATACAACAAATTAACCCTACGAAGTACTCTTGCCAAGAGGTCAAAATGTAGTATTTAGGGATCAAATCCACAGGGAGCGTGGGCACACAATAAACTCAATACAGTCGTGATTAAGCTAGGCAAATTGATTAATAAGCAGTAAATAACCTATAGTAGATAATTGATTAATTGGTAAGCAAACAATAATAATAAATAGCTATATCTAGGATTTCAGGCAAGTGAATTATATATGATAAAAGCTAAGGGTATTAATCATAGAACTCAATATCTAATGTAAAAGACGACCAGCTTTCGCTGCGAGTCTAATCTATTGACTAAGTCTGATGTCTTAGCTCTCGCTTGTTGACACGGAATGACCGTCGATCGATGGCAATGATCCTGCGTCAATCGCTGGTCTTTTGAGTCAAGATTTATGACCTAATTCGATAAGTTCACTAAATTAACTAAATCAACTCTCGTTTTTTTCTAGCAAACTAGCTCAATAGGATTAATTATGGTAGTAGACCATGCTCTCGCTTGCGCCTAACTATCCTATGATCAGGGTTCTAGTTAGCTACTCTAAAACACATGCAATAAACGCAATTGTATTGATAGATCTACTAATCACTCTAGAAATTCTATTGTTTGCCTAATCCATCAATACCATTAATAAACCATAAACTTAACAAGAGATCTACTCAGACATGATCTTTGTCAGAAAAATCATAGATGAATATATATATAATATAAAACCAAAGGAGTTCCAGGAGGACTTTGAAGTGGTTTCTTCCTTCTCTCCTAACCCTATAACAATGAATAAAAGAAAGATTTTTTAGCGTCCAAGCGTAGCCGTCAACAATGGCTTAGAAAACATGTAAATATGGTTTTAGTTCGTCCATGGGTATTCTGGTAATTTGTGGTAGCTTTTGAGCTTAAGTCGGCCATAAAAAAGTTGGTCCTGTCTTAGAGCATCTCCAACCCATTGCTATTTTTACCTTTATAATAGCATTTAGAGGTTAAATTCCTCCAACCCACCTCTATGGAGGATGAAGAACTCATACGTACCTCGCAAGTAGATGGCCTTTTGATTACCCAAATGGTAGCACCTAGGCCTGAATGTTCTAACAACATTGACCTCATCTATCCAGTCATTCATAAAATGAGATTCACATATCTGTAAAAGTAACCTTCTCCTCCAATTGCATTCAAACCGGGGAAAGCAATTCTTGCACTACCAAAGTCTCAGACACTGCTTGTTGCTACGTTGGAGAGAATCTTATGAAGCATGGAAGGAGGGAGAGAAGCCAAGTTCAAGTTCGTCATGTCTCCACCTAAACTGTGATGATGGTGAGAAGAAATAAAATGATAATTATAAAGTTAATTTATTAGATAAGTTGATAAACCATTAAATATAATGATCATTTTACCCAACTACAAGTAGTAACTTCTCCATATAAGTGTGATTTGATAGACGTCGTGAAAGACACAAGTAAGAGTCTCCAAGAGATAATCATCATGATATTTGATTAGTATAACTTTAAATTACTTGGTAAAATTTAATTGATTAAAATTGTATAACTATGTAGAACTAAGTGAAACTTTAAGTTGATTGTAAGACTTTGATCTTTGATGAACTTTTGTAAAATTTGGATTAAACTGTAATGAAGAGATAAAATAAAACAGTTATTAGTGTAAGAGAAGAAATGAAAATGGTAATTATAAGGTTAATTTAATTAGACAATGTGATAAACCTTTGAATTTTAATGATCCTCTTGCGTTGCTCCATTTAATTGTGATTTGATGGACAAACTCAAGTAGTAACTGCAACAGTTGCCTCTCTCTCTCTCTCTCTCTCTCTCTCTCTCTCTCTCTCTCTCTCTCTCTCTCTCTCTCTCTCTCTCTCTCTCTCTCTCTCTCTCTCTCTCTCTCTCCTGGTTGTAATGGCATTAAATTTCAATCCCACTTAATCATCTTCTTCTCGAACCCCCTCCTTCTCTCCCACTAACATTTCTTTGCAAAAATCACCAAAAAATGGTAAAGAAAATAATCATCATCTCTCAAATATGGCCCACTACAATATGACTGGTGAAGTTGTATATAATGAGAGGATCATGACATGGTGTTTCAGAGTGAAAATACTCAGGATCCACTCATTCAATTACTATGTTACCAGTAGTGGACCCAACTGGATTTATATCCTAACAGATGAAGATGTACGTGTAAAAACATCATCTCTCAAGTATCTAATAACATGAAACAATGCAAACTAAAAACTTGATATTTAAACTTTATTTATGCAGGGAGCCAAGATGGAGATGACCATTAATGAAGTAATTGTAGAGAGATTTAGAAGCCTAGAGAAACGAGAGGGAAAGTGAGTGGAAATCTTTCGGGTAGAAGTTGGTTGTGCCTTTCCAGGTTTCAAAGCAACAAACTCTCCATTCAGACTAACTTCTACGCGGTATACTCAAGTTCACATCATCGATCCTCTGTAAAATCGACATTACATAGAATTCAAGAGTATCCATGAAATCCCTCACATCAGTAGCATGGACTGAAACAATCCCATAGGTATGAACCCTAACCATAAAAAATATATTTCAGATATGTAGATGTAAGTAACATAAGCGAAAACACTTGTGTGCTATATATATAATGGGAGTGGTCTTCAACACGGAAATCCATATTGATGACCCTGAAAGGCTAAAGGTGGTGTTTTACAGTAGGGACAACATGTAAGTACAAAGAAACATATGATCATAGTGTTTACATTAGTGTAATTGACACACTATTCATAATAGTGATAGTCAGATAAATGTGTGACAACTGACACTCATGCTTATGCCTTTCGAGATGGGTTTGAAAGTATGAGGGATCGTGGACATGTGATTGTGGTCCTTCTGGATATAATCATTCTCACGGTGCGACTGAGCTCATATTTTGACACAAGATAGAGTGTTGTTTCTTTCTAATTCCACCAGTTTGACGTCAATCAGATTCCTGGGTCAAAAGTTATGCTCGCTTTACTGAAGAGTGGTCCGCTTGACTCGCTAGAGGAAGCGGTCAAGAATTCAAGAGAACTGTGCAAATGCGTTAGAAGTTTGGTATGGATGGAGGCCTTCCTAGGGTAAGATTGAGCTAATATAGTGACACAATATAGAGTGTTGACTTACTTTTCCAATTCCACCGGTTTGAGGTCAATCATAATCGTGGATCAAAAGTTATGCTTGTTTTACTGAAGAGTGATCTGTCTGACTGGCGAGAGGAAGCTGTCAAGAATTCAAGAGATCCAAGGAGTGTCGAGCGACACCACCTTGGGTGACGATCAGCACTCCTCCAAATCAGCAAATCAACGTATTTTAATGAAATTTCAAGAATTATAACTTTTCCCCAATGTTTCTCTCATTTACAGAAAACTCATGCTGACTCAAGACCTTATATATATATATGTTTTCTAAGCCATTGTTTAGGGTAAGCTTTTTTTATTAGGTTTTCTCTTAGGTTAGGAGAGAAAAGAGGAACTTCTTCAGAGTCCTCTTGGAACTTCTTTGGTTTTTCTATTGAATTATAGAATATCTTTTCTTTCTATGTTTATGTCTTCATCTATCATGTCTGAGTAGATTTTCTGTTAGATTGTGGGATTTTATAAGGTTTTGAATGAACTTCTGAAATATAGAATTGCTAGGGTGATTTATTGTATCCTTCACATGATTGTTATAATTGCTAGTTTTTAGAGTAATTAACAAGAAAGCTGATCATAGGATAGTTACGCGCATGCAAGAGCCGGTCAATTACCTGAACTCAATCATGCTAATATAGGTTGTTAGGTGCCTGAGAAAGCTGATTTAATTACCTAGTGAACATATCGATATGAGGGTTAATTCTTTCCTAAAAGAGTATGGATTGACACTCAATAGTATCGATCAACACTCGCTTTGTAGTATCGATCGAAACTCACTCCTTATTTACATGAATTAGACATCTGATTAGACTGGAATATAGGAATTAGACATCTGATTAGACTCGCAGCAAGAGCTGGATGTCTTACTTACTAAATTCGAGTTCTAGGATAAAGCCCTTAGTATCTGTAGATATGAGTTCAGATAACTTGAATGAAACTATTAGTCTAGCACCCTTCTTTCATTTTTTACAACTCATCTATTTACTTTTGTTATTTACTGCTTTACATTATTTACTACCTAGCTTAACCTGATAGCCATAACTCTATTATGTGAAACATAAAGTATGTGTCGATACGATCCTTAAATACTGCAATGGATCTTTTACTTTAGAGAGTTGCTATAGGATAATTTGAGCACATCAAAGCTCCCAAAGCAACAAGAAGGTACTTAAACTTTTTTCTTCATCCAATAGCATACTTGTTTTGTACTCGGGTTCATCTTCTCTAACATATACAAATAAGAAAACACATTCTTATAACCTTCCTCTAGAGTACCATGCATATCATGAACTGATTTGTATTTTCCTCTCAAAGTTGTAGAGTAAGATACCTCCACACCAGATTTATATTTAACTAGAGGGATTAAAGCTTAGAATATGGGGTCACCATTTGTCTCAGATAATCATATGAATAATAGATGCAACTAATCGTGATGTGCCCTTCCGTTTTTTTTCCTGAAGTTGAAGTTGTCCTAGATAATGTATGCATTTTCATGTATGTCCTAATCAAAAACATTTCAAAATTCCTAATCTTTGCAGCTCTAACATACCATTCACAAATGTCTTCCTCTCCTCGACATTTCACCACATATCAATCCGTATGAGGGATCAAAACAACAATCCCAAGGCAGTTCTTTTGTGATGTTCTATCAACAAAATCTTCCACAACAACTTTACTTAAAAATTCTTGACGGATCTCAATACCCATACCATCTTCCCATGCCACTACAGGTCAAATTTCTTTAACACCAAGTGGAAGCTCATCATTTTTTAAAAATAGCACGATTACACATAGGGCTACACATGTGCTCCACATTCTCCAAACCAATACCCAATTCGTCTTCATATCGAATTACAACATTTTTCACAGGCTCATTCACCTCGAGATGTCATTCTGCTTCTTCGATGGTAGTAGTGAATGCACTATCGAGATGTTTTTATGTTTCTTTGATGGCAGTATATACAGTGATTGCACCATCATTAACTTCACCTTCGGGTAATCCACTTAAAATCTCACAATAATTCCCACCATATGAACTTGCTTTCTCAGTTCTTGAAAGTTGCTCAGTTATGGGAACTTTTCCCACTATTTTGATACCCTCTACATGCAGAATACTTCTTCTTTGTTCTTTATTCATTGAGGTTAGATAAATAAACAAATCTTCATCATCCAAGATATATGATTGCCTCTTAGGTTTCACTATCAAGGAATGTAACTCAATTTCGGCCTCTTCCTATCTATGGCAATCTTCCTGCATATCCTATCCACTAACACCTGTGTGATCTCCTCCACTGATGATGTCTTAAACGATAAAGCGTACAATCGACCGTCGCTTTGAATCGATTCATAATCATCTCCGGTCTTTGAATAGTATCCTTCGTAATCAAATTGTATGTTTGTATAATAAGAACTCATCGTCTCTTGTGCAAATTAAAATGATAGCAATCAAGTTATGCATTTTTATCAATAAAGTCTTAGACACATGAGAGCCAGGATTGTCTGATAATACCAGTGGTACAAGCGCTCTCTCGTGAGACAGTGTTTGAGTTGGTCCACTCCAACAATGCCAGAGAAAGACTCACTTTCAACAAAAACGAAAAACCACAAGTCAAAGAAGAACCTGCTAAGTCTTTTAGGGAAGGAGCGAGCTCACACTCTCGGTTTCAGAGATCCTCTCATTCATCTCTTGTTCAACGAGATACTAGTCCTAGAGACACACAGTACAAGACTTATACTGACTTCTATAATCGCTCCCATGAAGGTAGGTATCAAGGGTCTAGCAAGGACCGAGTTTGGAAATAAAAGCAACCTAGGCCTCTGAATATTAATGATCAAGGTGCTAAAGACACAATTGCTTACAATGTTTCGGGATCAGGGGCAGCTCTTATGGTTGCTAAGCCTCAATCCGCAACAGATAGCTTGAATGCTTCAGAGTGTAAACTGAAGAATAAGGATGAGCAGACTTGTCTTAAAGATAATAATATTACATTCAGGCCGGCCTCATGAACTAGAGCTCTGAGTATAGGCGAGGAACAAAAGAACATAGAAGATGATCTGATTCCTCCATATGATGCGCTTAAGATATACACTCTCAATGAAGAAGACAAGGTGAATGATGATCAACCAGCTGATGAGGATATGCAAGATGGTATCATGGGAAATGAGTTGATGTTGATCAACGAAGATGACTTATTGGGGGATGATCTCAAGTGAGAGTACCTGGAAAGATCAAGGGCATCTCATGAGAATGTCCATGAAAGCTCAATTCTTATGATTGAAGCTAAAGAAAAAACAAATTGAGGCTGAGGGTTCTATAATAGATCAAATCAAAAAGCACAACTGAGAAGTGTAGCTCGTTCTTTTTCCTTGGCCTCAAGTCATCGTAGAGCTTCACCAAAATGACAGCACAAGTGGAAAGTGTAGCTGGAGTTCAAAGGGGCCAACAAAAGACCGTTGTTTTGAGGAAACCAAAGACCAGATCAGTCAGAAAAGGGGTATGGTGGATTCCAAACATCCGCCCCACCGTCATCAATGAAGACACTCAGTTGGAACTGTCGAGGGAGACGTGTCAAAAGCATCGCCTATGAATTTTGTTTCTTTCTGAGACGAAGAATAGGAAGATGTTGTTGCAAAACATTCATGTTGACTTAGATTTTAATAAAATGTTTACCATTGAGCCAATTTTCCAACGTGGTGGTTTAGCTTTGTTTTTTATAGATGAATTTCAATTTGATGTTTTATTTTTGAATGATCGAATGATTGATGTAAAAGCACTCATTAATGGAATAAATTTCTATATGACATTCGTTTATGGGGATCCTATTTTAGAAAAAAAGATCAAGTTTAGGAACATCCTACGCGTTTTGCCACAACTAAAGATGGTCTATGGTCCATAATAGGTGATTTTAATGAAATAATGGGACACCATGAGAAAGAAGGTGAAAAAATGATGTGCTACTTCATTTTTTCGTTTAATCAAATGATATCAGATTGTGGTATGCTTAGTTCCAATTTACTGTGAACCAGTTATCATGGGCTGGAAAACATTCTAGTGGCTATGTTCGATGTTGTTTAGATCGTGCTCTTGGAAACGAGGATTGGCATGAGAAGTTTCCACACTCAAGAGTACAATACTTACGTATGTGGGGATCAGACCATCGTCTGGTGCTGGCAAATATCCTATCCAAAGCAACCAGAAAGAGGAAAACTTTCAAATTTGATAAAATGGTTGAGTAGTGAAGAAATACAACAAGTCATTTTAGATGGATGAAACTCCTCAGACCTCTCTCCCAATGCAAATATAATGGATCATATATCACGCTGCAGGAAAACACTAGACAGTGGAAAAGAGAGGGATCTAAATGCTGTGAACTTTGTCGCAGAGCTAAAATCAAAGGTGGATAACCTTTATTCAGATGATGATGTCACAACAGTAGAAATTGGGCAGGCTTTGAAAGAACTTACGGCTGCTCTTAAGGCTGAGAAACGGTTCTAGAAGCAGAAAAGCAAATTTTTTTGGCTCGGGACATGAATACCAAGTGCTTTCATGCTATTACTAAACAAAGAAGAGCCCAGAATAAAATCACAGGTCTGCTGGATTCCTCAGTAAATCTTGAGCAGGACGAGGAAAAATTAGTGGCCGTTACTACTAGTTAATTTAGAGACCTGTTTGAAATTTCCAACCATGAATTAATTAATGAGGCACTAGCAAATGTTTCAAAGACAATATCTGATCGTTTGAACGCGGATTTTACGTCTCATGTGTCAGAATGGTAGGTTAAATTGGCTCGATTTGCAATGCACTCGGAAAAGCTCCTAGACCTGCTCTATTCTATCAAAAATTCTGGGACATTGTGAAAGATGACTTAACCCGTATGGTTAATGAATTCTTTTTCAATGGAGTAATAGCCAATGGACTTAATGACGCCAATATTTGTCTCATCCCGAGGAAAGAGAAACCGAATAAAATATCCCAATTTCGACCCATCAGTCTTTGTAATGTCAGCTACAATATAATATCTAAGGTCTTATGCCAAAGATTAAAGAAAGTGCTACTGGATTGGATATCTAAAAACCAGCCACCTTTGTTGCTAGAAGACATATAATTGATAATGTATTGATATCACAAGAAATGTTCCATGCTCTTCGTACAGATCCTGGTGGAAGAAAGAAATAAGAGAAAGACAATAAATACAGACATGAGTAGAGCTTATGATCGGTTGGAATGGATTTCATCAGTGCAGTCATGAAGAAAATTGATTTTTCAGACTTATGGATTTAGTGGATAATGTGTTGTGTATCGTCGGTTAAATACCATGTTCTTTTTAATGGTTAACCTAGAGGAAATATAATTACAAAAAGCGATTGCGTCAAGGAGATCCTTTGTCTCTTTTCATCTTTATCCTATGCACGGAAGCGATCGTTAGCCTTCTAAATCACGCGGAGAATCAAGGCAAGATAACGGGGATGCACTTCTCGCGCCATAGCCCTTCGATATTATACCTTCTCTTTGCTGATGATAGCCTATTTGTATGTAAGGCGGAGCCACGTGAATGCGATGTCATGAAAGCACTTAATACTTATGGGAAATCTTCTGGACAGTGTATTAACTTCGAAAATCATCCTCACTCTTTGGTAAGAAGATACTGGGACATGTGAAAGAGGCTGTTAAAAATTCAACGGAAATTGCAAATGAGGAGGAGGGGATGGGTTCTTATCTTGGTATCCCAGAGGACATTAGTGGCTCGAAACAGAAGTTATCGCATTCTTGAACAACAATTACAAAATCGGGTCAATGGTTGGACAGGTTGATGGCTCTCAAGGGGAGGAAAGGAAGTGCTGATAAAGTCTATCCTACTGGCTTTACCGACATACATAATGTTAACTCTGCTGCTACCGCTAGAAACTTGTGAAAATTAGCTAGTGCTTTACCGAAATACATAATGTTAACTCTGCTGCTACCGCTAGAAACTTGTGAAAATTAGCTAGTGACATTGCACATACCCACCTAAGAGAGGTATAAACTAAACAAAATGGGAAAACTATGCAGAACAAGAGAAGATGGAGGGATAGGATTAAGGATGATCCATGAATTGAATCTTGCCCTCCTATGAAAACAGTTATGGCGACTAGTGCAGCTTCCTGATTCCCTCTTGGCAAGAGTTTTGAGGGGAAAATACTTCAGATGTAGTTCAGTTTTGCGACTAAACAAGATTGATAATCCCTCTTATGAGTGGACGAGTATTATGGAAGTGAAACCATTGATACCACTAGGAAATAGGCAGAAGGCACATTATGGGAATGGGATTAGGATCTGGGAAGACATGTGCCTACCAATGATACTAGCAAGGCCAGATAGTCCTATCGCACCGGTGGTTCACCCAATGATGCCAGTAAGCTAATTACTGATAGGGACCCCAAAAAGATGGAACACTGCACTCCTAGAAAACTATGTTAATCTAGAGGACATTCCAGTGATTCAATCTTTGGTCATAAGTCAAGGATATCATCGAGACGAATATTGTTGGAGCTATATAAAGAGCAATATGTACAAGGTTAAATCAGGCTACTAGGTAGCAACGAACTTTTGAACAAAGACAAAAAGAAGCCACATATAGAACCGAGGATCACAAAACTACAATCCTTTGCTTGGAAGATAAAAGCTCCGCCGAAAATCAGACATCTGATTTGGCAAACGATCTCCGGACAGTTAGCAGTGACGAGTAGCATAAATCATCATCATATGCGATGTGACAACCATTATCCTAGATGTGAAGCAGATGACGAAAATATAAACCATGGGCCTTAGTAGCAACCTCAACACCACATTTGGTGTTCCCTAGTGCAAGTCAATAATATGGACTATCTCTTCTAGAGAAAGAATGATATTGAAGATCCTAAGCTGGATAAAAACTCATACTCTTGGATAATATGGTTCATTTAGAAAGCGAGGAACGATAAACTATTAAAAGAGATAGACATGGACCCTTTGGAAACAGTCCGACATGTTGAGTCATAATGACATGCTTGGTTTGAAGCAAATAGCGAGCATGATGAGTAAAATACAACAAGCTGAACAAGCAACAATTGTTGAGAGATGTTTGATAAATGGATTATGGAAACATGAGTCACTCTTTAGTGTTTAAGGATGTAAATGGACAGTTATTGGGAGCCAGGAACCAACAGCAAAAAATCTCTTCATTAACTCATAGCTCGAAACCTTCTTATGGACAAGGAGTGCATGCTACAGTTATTGACGTGCCAGGCCTTTGACACTGATTATAAGAATTTATTCTTAATGATTCAAGATCCCAAAATATGGTCTAACTATTCCATAGAACTAAAAGAGTTAATTAAGCTGAAGAATAAATTCTCAGAATTTTCGATTGCTTTTATTCTTCATACTGAAAATGTTTAGTAAGATCATTTCATATGGACCTGTACTACATTGCTTGGTCTGTTTCGGTCAAGTTTCCCAGACAAACTCAAGTTTGAGTAATGGAATAACCGCTTGGAGAAAAGAAAAGAAGAAAAATAACATATCTAAATTTCAGAAGGAAAAGGTACAAGTAAACGATTGTAAGAAAATCAGTCATAAGTTACTTGAGTAAACATGCACTCATCTCTAGTGAACAGAAATAATTTCAGATATGGCTATTGAAGCTCAAGATTAAAGATCATTTTGCTTCCACGATGAAAATCATGTTAAAAGACTTCTTGCTAGGTGCTCTCGCGCCGTTGCGAATGCTTGAGTTAATGTCTACAATTCAAAAGGCACAAAAATTGTCAAATGCGTAATCACTATGAAGACCATCGCTTTGCTAAAAGAAAGTCATACTGCATCATACCTGTTCAGAGAGTGAACCACTTGCTTCTGCGCTTTGCATTGCTACTTTTCCAGCAATGACATTGGCATCTGTTTCCAATACCATCCTGAACATTATAAGACAACGCACACATGACTATCAACGTGATAGGATTCAAACCATTAACATACATCTTAATTCATTTCACCAAAGAACCACATCAATAACACCATAGAAAAGACTTCATGAACGAGAGAAGTCTCTAAACCAAAACCTTCAACAAATCCAGAATGCCCTCAACGAGTTCTCTGAGCTGTCTTTTAAACCTTCAGTTATCTAGTAACCGGTGTAAGGTCCGTTGCTGAGTCTGTATTAGCTACACTTCTCTGCACCAAGCCTAGGCTAGATACAATATCCCTTGACTTAACAAGAAGACCTTATCACACGGTATGTAGATCAAACAATACGTTCACATAGTCCCTACTATTCTTTTACCTGTACCCACCCTTAAGAGACTTGCACATAACTATGCCGCAAGGCTAAAAATGTTAATAGTAATAAAATTTATAATAGAATCAAAGCGTACCCCTGATCAACCATCTCATCAAGGCACAAAAAGATGAGATCCAAGTTTTCAAGGGCTTCCATCTTTTCAACATTGTTCCTGTAAGGATGCCAGATTTTAATTGCCTGACCAAGTAAAGAACCAAGTCGTTTGTTAAGGGGAGCTAGTACCTCAGAAGCAATGCAACAGCATCAAAAAAGCCTTGTAGAACAGATGATAAGATGAGCTCGTTTTCATCTTCACCTCCTGTAACAAAGAAGTGAAGGTCCTGGGCAAACTTATAGACAACAATGTTATTCTCCAACAGTGTGATTTCCGCTGCAAAATGTAAAATTGAAACAAAACAAAGCAATTAAAATTTGATATAATGCATGAGTGGAAATTTCAGTTGGGTCTTTACCTTCTGTGCGAGCATTGGTTTTAGAGGTCTTCGTGAAGACATATTTTTCAAAAGCTAACTTGGCAGCATTAGTTGTCCAATCATCCGAGTAATACTTGACAGCCACACGCTTTCCTTCAGAGTCTAGAAGAAGAATGTTCTTTACCAAAGGACAAGAATCCTGTTTCATTATAAATTAGAAATCCATGGTGTAAGTATTAAGATAGAAGCAGAAGCTATAATCCATATTAGTATATAAATAAATAGAAAAAGATCATCTCCCGTCAAAAATTGGTTTGAAGAGTTTTTAATTAAACTGAATCCGACCACCATACAGACATACGAAACCATGACACACAAGACTAATGGCAACTACAGCAGAAAGAATCCAACTTATCTACTATAAAAGAATTGCGCAGAGGCAGATCCATGAGCAATCGAAGAAAAAGAAGGTTTCCAGAAATCTACCAAAACTTATGTTTCTAAAGCTTGCAGATTGCTTATGGGGGACCATGGATCACATATTAGCCATACTTTTCAAAGAAAAAGTGAACCACTAACAAAGAAACATAGTGATCCATAGGCAAACAATCCACATACAGAAGTGATGATATTGATAACATAGCTCAAAACTAAACAATATTGAATGAGGTGATAGATATGCTTACATTAGAGCCTGACATTGTTGTTGAACCAAATTACACCTGAAATAGTGATAAACTTAGAGTTATAAAAACAGACTAAATAACTAATCATCTTGGTAGATCATCAGTGAATACACTAAGATCTTAGAAGAGAGGGAGTGATAGATCATCAACTAAGACAGTCAAATTTCGACTTTATCATACAAAATTTTACAATCATATATATATAAGATAGAACCTGGAACCAATACATTTACTTAATGCATCCTTTGAGAGAATTAGGCAAACGTAGGAAAAGAAGTATCGGACATAAGACCAAGATATAAGAATCAACAGAAACCAAATCCTACTTAATCTTTGACTAACAAATAGCAAAATCTCATCAAGAGAACTGTGAACGAACGGCTACAGATTTGATGCAGATCTCTAAAAAAAAAATCGAAGGGATAACCTATCGATCTGACCTGATGGATTCGGGACATAAAGCATAAGAAATGGGAGCAGTGATCTAAACGATAAGGCGACTGAAATCTCCTCAAACTTACCTATAAAGATGACTGCTTGTGCCGATGGAACTCTGGAAATAAGAATACACGTGTAGTTCTGAATTTACTCTGGAACTAGACTACCGCCCTTGCACGGGGGTAAAATAATGTATAAAAATATTTTGGTTATTATTACTATTAAAATATAAAATGTTTTTTTAGATCTCTTTGGTTTGTTAAATTATTTAAATACACTAATTTAAAATTTTAATTAATAAATAGTGTTAATTGGCATTAATGCCTCTAAACCTAGGGGAAAATAGGCTTTTTATTCGCAAAGTATTTGAAATCGGCAATTTTAATATTCAACAATTACTCGCGCAAAATTATTCCCGAACTAATAGTTGACTGCGTGAAATTAGGATCAACATAGTCAACCGTTAACTGCTTAACGGAAACATAACGGTTTCCGTCAACTTTTTAACGGCTGACTATTCCAATCATAATTTTGCGCAGTCAATGATTAGTTAAGGAATAAATATACGCATATAATACTTGAGTATCTAATTTGCAGATTGAAAATACTTGAAGAATTAAAAACAACAATTTCTTTTAAAATAAAATCATAACTTAACATATTCTTAAGTTAGATATAACCAATATAGAATATTTATACTTAAAAAAAAAGAATTTTGAGGTTTTATAGTGACATGTACAATAATACAAATAATTATAATTGTATTTATTGTTGATGTATTTCATGTTTATAAAATTATTTAAGATTGTTTTTAAAATAATTCTTAACTAAAAAATTATCAATTTGAACAAATATACAAGACACTTAGGATTGTATCCACTTGAGAGTTTTAGATGATTTGTACTAAAATGCAAAATCCACAGTTATTTAACCATGAATTTAAGAGAAAAAATCATTTAAAACCACTGTTATTAAACTTGACATTTCATAATATACTCTCAAATCCACTATTATTAAAAATATTTTAATAGTAACTTTTCAAATTAAATAATTTATTTGGTTTTATATAAATTCAGTGCAAAATTACATAGTTTAACAATAAGATTATGATTCAAAGTTGACATAATCAGTTATTTCGAATATCTATATATATATATATATACGTGAAATAAGATTATAATTCAAATTCGACAAAGCATTTAAGTAGTTTTTGACAAAAGACTTTTAGACACAACATTTAAGTATTAAATTATGATATTGTATTTGTAACTATTACTTCAATTTGTACTGAATTTATATAAAACCAAATAAATTAATTAATATGAAAATCTAGCTCTTAGCATGAAAATTAAAATATTTTCAATAACAATGAATTTCAGAGTACTTTATGAAATGTCGAATTCAATAACAATGATTTTAAATGATTTTTTTTAAATTCATGGTTGGATAACAGTGAATTTTTCATTTTAAAATAAATCATCTAAAACTCTCATTTGAATACACCCTTAAGTGTCTTATATATTTGTTCAAATTGAAAACCTTTTTAGTTAAGAATTACTAAGTCATCTTAAATAATTTTATAAACATGAAATACATCAACAATAAATGCAATTATAATTATTTATATCATTGTATATGTCAATATAAAACCTCAAAAATATTTTTTTTTAAAAAATAAAAATATTCTATATTGGTTATATCTAACTTAAGAATATGTTAAATTATGATTTTATTTTAAAAGAAATCGTTGTTTTTAATTCCTCAAATTTCAATCGAAAAACTAAATATTCAAGTATTATATGCGCATATTTGTTCCTCAACTAATCATTGATTGCACAAAATTATGATTGGAATAGTCAACTATTAAACAATTGACCGAAACCGTTATGTTTTCTTTAAGAAGTTAGCGGTTGACTATTTCATTCATAATTTTGCACAGTCAACTATTAGTTGAAGAATAATTATGCCCAAACAATAGTTGAGTATTAAAATTGTCTGTTTCAAATACTTGAGGAATAAGAAGCCCATTTTCCCCTAAATCTGGTCTTATTTAGTCATTTGCCCTTAGTGTGACCGAATTAAATACTTGACCATTTCACCCTTACATATCTACTATCGAACCATGGGCGTAGTGGTGTAAGGTGCACAGTGTGTGCCTGCTAAACACGTCCCGAGACAAGCAACCACATTTTTAACGAAGGGACTTTATGGTACCTTAACTGTTTTTTTTTTCAAATTTTGAAATGCCTTTTCCTCAACCGTTCACAGTTTTTTTTTTACTTTTCAAAAATCTTAACTAATGATTTACTGTTCTTCTTCACTAATCTCTGCAATTTTAGAATATCAAATCAATTTCCCTTTTAACCGTTTCAAAAATTGGAAGCAATCTCTCGTTGATGACAAGATTTAATTTTTCTCCTCGTATATTTTCTTTTGGGGAGGAGCCCATTGGTGAGAGGGTTAACTCATACCACAAGATTAGTAGGACATAGGCGATAACTGAAGCTCTCGATGAAGAAGAGGTTGCGTTTCTAAAGAAATTCAACTTTTTCCAATGTAATAGCCCTCGACGAGTATCCACTTAATTAGGGCTGTAGGGCATTTTATTCTGGTGAGGAGGTTGAAGACAAACAAGAAGTATGAGATATGGATTTTGTTCGCCGGTAAGGCTATTAGATTTTCACTTATAGAGTTCGCGATTGCACTGGTCTCAATTGCGGTGGACTTTCAGATTCTAAACGGAATAAGAGAAAAAAAACCCCTGAATGAGAAGCTTTATTGGAACGAGATGGTTGTGGACATGTTGAAGAATCGGATGGTTAAGGACATGGCAACAAGGATCAAGTTTGCATGTCTCGCAATCACTTCCTATGTTCTTCTTCCTTCTTCACACTCTCTGAAGATTATTCCAAAACATGTTGAGCTCATATGGGAACTTGATGATTTCATGGCATAACCATGGGGTTGGGTTTCTTTCTCAACTTCTTATGAATACGCTGCTTAAGAAAGACGAAATGGCTCTTGCCCAAGATTCTTTCGCAGTGCAAGGCTATGTAGACGCAATCTATGATTGCTTGTGTTCCTACTTTGAAAGAAGAGGTAGTCTCCCATGAACCAGTTGTTGTTGTTAAGTTTGATAGTGAAACGGAGATCTCTCTTGAGGAAGAACAATGCATCGCAGATCAGAGTAGGTGCTCTGAAAACCGGCGTCAACAGCCAAATTTATGCTCAACCAAGAAATGCCAGGGACCTTAACCTGGAATGCAAGGTATGTGTTAACTTATCGTTTACCCTTAATTAACTAAATAGTCGATAACTCTGTCATTACCGGGTAATGATCTTGTTGAAGGAAATTATATAAGTTACATGTTATTTCTATAGATTTGCCTTACTCCCGTTGTCATGTAGACGATTGAAATGCTCTTCTCTAGTTTTGTAGGTCCCGGTTAGATCAATTCTTGATGATCCCGACGATGATTGGTACCTGGAGAATGACTTTTCCTAGTCCGATGAACGTGCGGATCCAGCTGTTGACACTCTCGTCCACCTTATTAGTGAAGGATTTATATTCCATAAGGAGATGTTTCATGGTGGTCTTATGGCAGCTGACATTGCACGACTGAGGGCTGACAAGCAGAAAAAAAAGAAAATGAAAGATAAACATGAAAAAGATCAAGCTGCAAAGTCCACTGACTTAGAAAAGAATTGAAGTACGAGAATTGAAAAGAATTGAAGTACGAGATTACCATCATTGAAAAGAATTGAAGAGAATTGAAGTACGAAATTTCCATCGATCGACGATACAACGTAGACGTCGACATTTTTTACATGACCAAGATCGATCGATGTTGCACATCTGCCATTGATCGATGTTCAGTTCACAGTCAACAGACTTTCAAGCCCAAGTTAGAGACATGACACAGGATTACAAGATTACCCTTGGACGAGTTTTTACCTAGACTTTAGGGTTTTATGTTTATACTTTATGTATTGCACCATGCTAAGTGTGCTAGTTTTGTGTGAGTGCTTGTGTGATGTTTTGTATTAGTACTAGGGGTAC